>JAAQPG010000348.1:0-68478 GCA_013186905.1 Fusarium udum | reverse complement strand
AAACTAACTAATCTAATAAGACTTATATTATATTAATTATTAAATAGGGTTTACTAAGGTATATATGCTTTATATATAGAAAAATAAGTACTATAAGTTGCTCTATATCTAACTTACTGTTTAATACAGATCAGGGCCTTTGTATTCCTGTCATATTACCCCTTCGCTCAGTCTCGTCTGATATGACCGTTTCTTCTTTTTCTCTTGTCTGTCTTTTGCCTCTTCAAAGGTTATAATTGAGAGTTCAACCGTTTATACGAATCTATCCAAACCCCTTATCACTTATTCCTGAGCTGTCCCTCGCGGCGCATCTTGAAGCAGCTTCAATATTTAATTTGATGCCCTCGACTTTCTCGCGATAGCTGGTGCTGTCGCACTCTCTGGCATACCCGAACACTTCGCCGCCTCTCCCAGGCGCATTAATACAACTCTCATGGCCCGACCCATGGGGGCGGTTCGTCTCAAGAAGACGAATCCCTTGACCCTCGCGCTCGGAGCGATCCTGTGCATCTTCATCATCGTCTTCCTAGTCTCCCCGTCGGGCAAATCCGCAACCGCACGCCGATTCGAGTCCATAACTGCAGAACATCATCTCTCGCCGCCGACCTCACCGTACCGAAAGTCAAAATCCCGATCTGGCGTACCGCTCAAGCCACCACCCGTTGTGCACTACAACCTTAACAATGTCACCATTACGACTTCGCCCATCGCGAACCGAGAAAATGTCCTCATCCTGACCCCCATGTCTCGATTCTACCCCGGTTACTGGGACAATCTTTTGCGCTTGACTTATCCTCATGAACTTATCACGTTGGGGTTCATCCTACCCAAGACCAAGGAGGGCAACCAAGCCACCACTGATCTCCAAGAACATATCCACAAGACGCAGAAGCATGGCCGTGAGGGCGACAGATTCAAGAGCATCATCATTCTTCGTCAAGATTTTGATCCTGCTATTGTTTCGCAGGATGAAGCCGAGCGCCACAAGCTTAAGAACCAGAAGGCCCGTCGCGAGGTTATGTCCAAGGCCCGGAATTCACTATTGTTCACGACTCTCGGACCCGATACCTCCTGGGTCCTGTGGCTAGATGCCGACATCATTGAGACTCCTACAACCCTGATCCAGGATCTCGCGTCGTTCGATAAGCCGCTCATTGTCCCAAACTGCTTCCAACGATATTACGACGAGGAACATAAGCAAATGGCCGAGCGGCCATACGATTTTAACAGCTGGCAAGACAGCGAAACAGCGCTGGCACTCGCTGCCAAGATGGGACCCGACGAAATTCTTCTCGAGGGCTACGCTGAAATGCCAACATATCGAATGCTTATGGCATACCTGGCTGTTGAGGGCGGTGACCGTAATCTGGTCATTCCACTTGATGGAGTTGGAGGTACTGCCCTTCTAGTCAAGGCAGATGTGCATCGCGATGGTGCCATGTTCCCCCCCTTCCCCTTCTACCATCTTATTGAGACTGAGGGATTCGCCAAAATGGCTAAGCGATTAGGCTGGCAACCATATGGCCTGCCCAATTACAAGGTTAGTCATTTTTCTGTTACAATCAACACCTGGCACTAATGACTTTCTACGACAGGTCTATCACTATAACGAATAACGTTGCCACGCCTTCACGAGGGCAACATGTTCCAATCTCCTTTTGCGGCCCCTGTTTTCTGGTTCTTATGCCAAGAAGACAAGTATGGTGCTCTGGGATTCGGACCTTAAATAGTTGCTTAATAGCTATTGTTGGGCAAATCACGATTCAATTTGGGCGGGTACAGGTCATGGCGTTAGTAGTGCATCCTCTGAACATTTATTCAAAAACAGAGGGGAATGGAAACCTTGGGTTGTTGCCAGAAAAAAAGGAAACAGCGCAATAGCTTCAGGGAAGATATCGTGCCTTGTTAAAGATATGCATATTGTATTGGCTTACAAATTTCTGTAAGAACATTCGGGCATTCATTGCAATGCGAAAGTGGAGGAAGAATCATGGAATACCTTAGATCGGCATCTGCGAGTGCGCGTGTTAAGCTGTTCAAATACAAGTTTTGAGGTCATTCTCAAATGAGTTGGTTGTCCTCTCGTGAATTTTGTTGCTCGAATTGAGTTCCTGTTTGCAATATTATTACTGAGAATCATGCGATACCGCTCCAACAATAAACTCATGAACATCTGTAAGCCCAATCTCACATCCAACTTGCTACCTAGGTATATCAATAAACCTTCCATACAACCAAAACTCCATATTGTGCCACCTGGATTCAAGCGTATCCCCCACCTTCAACCGGTGCAAACTCCATGTGTAGCCAACATTTCAAGGCCCCTCATATCGCCCATCAGAATCCCGACACCAAAACTCGACTAGCTTCCTCGTACCAAGCACATCGCCGGAGCGTAACAAGGCCGCAACGTCCACGTTAAGTGGGCTATCAGTCTCAGGGCAGCCCAGCAACATGCGCACGGCTCGAACACACTCCAAGACACTATACGCAGGTGTCCATGCGTCCTTGAGCAGGTCGAGGCAGATCTCGCCAGTTTGAAGGGCAATATTCGGATGAACAATGGGCGTGACGAACGTCATCTTTGGTGGTGCGAGGGGGTAAGTCGACGGGATAGAAATATTGATGAGCCAGCGGCCCTCTGCAACATGTTAGTAGGTGAAGATGGCAAAAATCAAGAGTTGAGCTGACCATCGTAGCCGTGGCCTATATCTCGTCCATTAATGACGGCTTCCCACTCCATCAAGTCGCCCTCGTTGACTGGCCCAAGACGTTCGATGCCCTTCTCTTCCTTTTGCTCTGTGCTCCATGTATCCAACTCCTTTATCAGTCGTCGACTTGCGCTTCGCGACGCAGCGGCTGAGTTTGATGACGATGGTGGCATTGCTTTGGCTGAATGCGATATCCGGGCCAGGCGGAGTGATGATGCGGTGAGGAATTTATACACGTTATGGGTTCAAAGGGTTTGGGCGAGACCCTTGAAGTTGGAGTTAAAGTCGGAGTTGGGGATGGGACGAAGTTAAAGCTACACTGGTTTGGGGTCGTGACTTAGGTATTTCGTCACGTTTAAAGCTGTTGAGCTGGGCTCCCCTCGGCATGCCCAGCTGGCGACTTCTTACAGGGGTACCTACCTAAGATCGGCCAGAGCCGAGGGCTGTCCTCTCAGCTCAACGGGCCAGTGGCTGGGGCAGCGTGGCTCAATCTTCGTTTCTAGCGACCCCTTTTATGTGAAAATGCTTTTTTACACAATGTCGTGAACTTGGCCATGTTCAACAACAAAGATTAAGAGATGGACATACCTTACTTAGCCTGGCAAAACTAATTGATAGTCTACGAACACAGAATACAGTGGACTTTCTGGAACATGGTGATAATTTTCTCCTTTAGTCAAGCATCATAACTCTCTACTTTTTTCTTCGCCCACCATTCGTCGCAGGCTTTCGCTTGGGCGTGGATGATGAAGCAGAAGTACGAGGTGGATTCCTCCTGACTGGCTCGGGCTTAGAAGGCTCGGGAGATGACTCCTCAACTACAATCTGAGCTCCACTGCCGACATCGTCACTAGATGTCGTCTCTACTGATGCTTCTCTTTCCTCATCAGACTCATCCTCGCTCTCGCTCTCTTCCTCGCTTGACCCGTTGATTTGACGGGATCCCCGCGATGAACGCTGAGCCCCTGAGAATTGTCTCCATGATCCAGCTGGACTAGAGGCCTGGGCGCCTGGAACCTGGAACTGGAAGGGATCGAGGGGAGCTTGACTCGAGTTCCTACCCCGACGAACAATGACTGAGCTATCAGAAGGCTGACGGCTATTAGAAGATGCCCTCACTCGACTTTGAGGTCTTTGTGAAGAGGTCCCTGAGCGTGGTCGGCCGGCTGTCGCTGGCGGTGGGAAATAGCCCATGGAAGGTCGCGACGAACGGTCTTGATCCTCGGTAAGGTTGCTGTTAGAAGAAGATTGCCGGGCTCGCGACTGTGTGCGTGGTTGGCTAGAGACTGGGGGTGCTTTCTTTTTGCGCGATGACGGCTCCAGCTGGGTAAGAGGCACAGCGACTCGTTGGTTTTTGCGCTTCTTGCCGCTCTTTTTCTTCTTCGCTGCCTCGTCCCTCTTTCGTCGTCGCTCCAGGGCACCCATTTCTTCCTCATTGAGATCAACATCTGTTCTTCCTTTGGCCTTTGCACGCTCGATTCTGTGCATAGCCGACTGGACCAGGGCTTCCTCCCGATCACGAACAGCCAGTTCGGCAAGATACTGTTCAAACTCCTCATCCTCACTGCTCTCACTGTCATCCTCTGAGTCCTCCTCATCCTGATAATCACCCCTTCGTACCAAGCCCCGTTCTCGATTACCCAAATCTATTCCCGTAAAACGAAGAGAATCGCTAGCAAAGCGGGTACCTGAGCTGGCACCAACACCTCGTGCATCCTCATCTGAATCCAACTCCTCCACACGAACGTCTCTTCCTTGACGTCCGCGAGACGCAGAGTCCCCGTCTGTTCTCCTCCGACTGCGCCTCGATGGTCTTCCCCATTGGGGCGCGAATTCGGGAGATTGCGGCCGACCACCTAGACCGCCTCCCCGGAAAAAGCCTCATCGATGGGCTTGTCCAAAAATGCAGCGTGACCGAGGATGGTCACGCCAGATGCGCCGATTAGCCAGAGCAGGGTAGTGAAAGGTGAAGCAATCAGACCCAGAGGTACGGCGACGCAAACGAGTGCAGTATAAAGCTGCGAACAAGAAGCACGGAAAGTGCCAATCTCGAGATCATGGCCATCGAGCTTGCCAATGAACCACATGCCGACAACTACAAGGATGATGTCGAAGAGCAGCAACCAGTTGGTGAGCAGGGCGTAAATGCTCAGCATAACAAAGATAACAGCATAGTTGCTGGAGTAGTGGCTCAAGTTGTAGTTGACGCGCGACTGCATCTCAACAAAGTTGGCAGGCTTAGAGAGACGCTTGAAGTCGAGAAACTCGCCAACGGGTCGCAAGTTGGAGAAGCGGCCGCTGAGGGGACCAGATCGAAGGCCCTGGAAGCGATCGCCGAAGTTGAGGCGGGACGTGATAACGTCGAGAGGGATCTGAATGCGAGACATGACGGCTGAGTCGTGCGATGAACTCTCGTAGAAAGGGGTTGATGTTGTTGGCGTGGAAAGAGTATAGACTACCTAGGTAGTGAATCGAGTGGATGCTTTTATGGCCTGGGAGTGTAGGCAACAGAATTATCGATCCGGACGAGTGACGAAAGCAAATTGCGTGTTCAATGTGAAAGAATGGATACTCTGGTGATGAGCTGAGTGAAGAAATTGGAAGTTAGCGCAAAGAAAGTGATAATGAATGCGGATTCAGGTAGCAGAGAAAAATTGAGGACAAGCTGGCAGGAAGAAATAACACATGTTAAGGGGATGGGATACGAGGCGCAGGCTAATCAAAGGGGAAGCCACAAGCTGACGAAAAGGATAACTTTGGTATCTGGGTAAAAAGGGGGTAAACATACCGAGACGCAGTTTTATCAGCGAATTCGAAAAGGCTTTGAGTCCAAGAATGAACGGAATGTTGCAAGATTAATTGCACTGCGATGTTGGGAGAAGGGGTAAGGTATAGAGGTAGTTTAGGTAATTTGTTGTTCTGTACGGAGTACTGGTACTCTCCAGATTACCGATAAGATTGGCTGCCTTTTTTAGGGGACAACTTTTTTTTCTCCGAGACGTGATTTGCTATAGGGACGCGTCTCCTATCAGCTTTGACTTCCTCGCTTCAGGGCTTGAGGCTTGAGGCTTCAGGGGGTGGTGAGCAGGGCCAAAGCTGACTGATCTCCACAACTGAATTGAATGGAAGGGATATCTCAGAAAGGTACGTACCGCGGACTGGGATCTGCCCCGGGCAGAGGTGAAGGTGAAGGATGAGGCGGTGATGGAAGGAATTCGATATGTACGAAATATTCGGTCAGGGAGATGAACCAGTAAAGGTTGCTGATCTCCAGCCAGTTTCAAACTGGGCTGGCAGCCCGCAACAATGCCTCCCGTCTCCCTTCCGAAAGAGAGAGGCTGGACGAGTATATTTGAGCACAATTCTTGCTTGTCGTCTTCTCCTCTCCAACCCAAACAGATGAGGTTTTACTGGAGGAGGGCCATATCAATGACTGACCTAGAAGAGAAGAAGGAGGGAAACGGAGAGGAAAGACGAGGGAAGACGAAAACTAAATACAAAGGCTACAACACCTAGCTCCGCATTTTTCTTGCTCTACCTTACATGCTCTTGATACCTTACCTTACTTTACCTTACCTTAAAGGACCCAAGAATAAATAAAAATAAATAAACAAAAGAGCCCAGCCCAATCACGTACGACACGATCAGCATTGGATCGAATTGCACACCGCAATCCTCTCTTCTTTCCTCTTCCGCTGGGATCCGATGGGGGACTTGGCCATTCCGGGAGCTTGCTTGTCGCTCGTACAGCTAAAAACCGGGTTGTATCTTTTTTTCCCCTGCCTACCTGCTCCTCTCCAAACAACGCAAATGCAGAGCAGAGCAGAGAGGGGCCTCACGCTTATGCACGCGACACCAGTTGCAGCAGGCCAAGTGGAAGACGAGGCGTCACCGCTACTGATGTGTGCCTCAGCATCTTTCTCGTTGTTCCTCCGGACAGAAGAAGAACCAACTAAATTAGTAGTACCCTAGACTAGGTTTTCTGGCAAGTTGGTCTAGATTGTTGTCAAGTTGATTATCACATTACTATTTAGTGCTTTTTTACACATAAAGGATTGGGATATGTTACTTGTCTAACTGTGCTATGAGTAAAGTAACTCATCATTCTATCAGCCTGTGAGAGGGGAAACACATAGTTAGTACATACTAATGTTAGTGGGTAGGAACCTAGATACCTAGGTAGGTTTTACAGATACCATATGCAATACAACTCAGGCCATTCAGTCAGACCAGCCCACTTCAGCAGAATTGGATCTCTCTCCATTGTATCGTTACACGATCCAACCATCATGATCCACGATCTATCTGTAGATCCACCCAACGCATGCCACTCTGCCACTCCAACCTCGAAGCTCCATTGAAAATCGTTCCGAGCTGCCCAAGCCAGCTCTACCTACTAAGGTACCTTACCTTTCCATGTACTATATACCGACCTTGCTCTCCAATGTTGATCGAGAGATTGAGACTGACTTTGAGGCTTTGGCATGGATGCTTACAAGTCGATATCTCAAAAAGAAAGAGAGAAAAAAAAAAAAAAAAAAACAATCCCCTGAGACTAATAATTCCTGCAAGTTACAGTAAAACCTAGACTAGAGCCCTATGTACTGATACCTAGCCTCCCAGACCTTGTCAGATCCTTCATCTTGACTTGCTCCTAGCTACGGAGCAGGACCCATTAATCCATTGCCGACCCCCGGACCGCTTCCTTGGCTTGTCTCCGAATCGGCCTGAAGCCGAACCGTTCTAAGCCATTCAATCCCCCCCCCCTCCACTAGAACTGATCACCGTTGCATGAGTGACCGCCATCTGAGAATGAAGATGAGATCCTTTTCCTTCGGAACTCGAGGCCACAAAGTATGCAAAGTTTACGACAAGATCAAACAGAAGTCCGAGCTTCGAATCAGCATATGCCATCATGAACTTTTCTCATGCCATAGAATAATATGTCGATTTCATACTTTTACAAAGACCATATGTCAAAATATCTTAGGATATATGTAAACAAAGTAATGAGCAATGCGGATGCTATGCTATCATCATGATAAGGCATGAAATATTGAGCAACATGCCCAAAGTTAATGCATCACTTATATCTGACATGTTCTTCTTCCAGCTGTATTGAGCTAGTCCAAACAACGCTCGCTATGCCTGTCTCTATTGGCCTTGCCGCGCAACGATATGGGGGTATATTTATGAATCGCCAAACACAAACGAACATGACAAAAGAAAAAAAATATGCTCAACCACCTTTAGCGCTCAAACCTCAAAAAAGTAATCCTCATCAAGACCATCCCGGCTCGGTATCACTCCAGCTCCGGGCTCTGGGCCGTCAAATGCTGTGTCCATTCGGACGTTCAATAGTCGGATCTTGAGCCCGTACTCGCTCACCAGGTTCACAAGCTTGTTGGTCTCGGCGGTTATGGGTGCTTGGTTCAGTAGCATCAAGAGTCCGTCCAGCCATTCCGAGGCCAGGCTATGGCTCAGTGGCCACAAAGTAAAGATGGGCTGCTCCTTGCTATCCGTTCCCCTTGCTGCCTCCGTTGCGTTCACGAAACTGTAGACGGTGATCTTGGTTGTTGTCTTTGGAGTTGCATCCTTGCCCCTCAAATCACTCATGGTGCTCCGGGTGTCTTCGTTGGGCGCCGAAACATTGGATACAACAGAGCTGATAGTACTGAGATCGACCTTTTCACCCAATGAATCCAAACTGGGCGCCGTTACTGTCCTCTCCTCGAAGTCGGCGTAGTGTAGATACCGTCGGTTATGAGAGAGTTTTGCATATCGCCAAGGGGTAGGTGTGAATAGTCTGTGCTTCACTGCGCCATTGTCTCGCTTAGGCGTCGGCTTTGAGAACCAAGATCCTTGTAGGAGGCATCGAATCCGCTGCTCCTTGACGAATTGCAGAGCCTCTTGTTTCAGCTCTTCTCTCACTTGTTGTAGGTGCTGACCCCATGTGCTCTCAAACGACATTTCCAACAGACCCATTTGCTGCTCCCGTAGTCGCGGTACGTCGTACTCCTGCATCTCTTCTTCCACTTCTGCCACATCCTTGGTCCTTGTAGCTCCTCCAACAACGCAGTCGATCAGAATTCTAACCAGCTCGACCACCTTTTCAAAGTCGCCCTGTTCCGCACCAGTGAGTTTCCAGACACGGAAAAAGGCGTACAAGCCGGCAGTGTGTAGCCGAGACCACTGGAGCAGTAAGGGTCTGAATAATCTGTCGTGATCTTTGGCCTCCAATAACTGGTAACCCCTGACATCATCCAGATCCGTCTTGTCCACATCGAAGTGGTCGTACAGTATCATCGTCACAGCGAAACTGGCCCTGGCCACGGGGCAGCGCTCGGGTGTAGGCTTCCCTGCTTGTTCGAGCAGCAGCTTCTGAAATCCATCCTCATTCCTGCGGACGTAGTCGGTCAGGTCCATCATACCCAAGAAGCCAGTCATATCAAACTCCTGTGCAGGACTCTCTGTCTCGAATCCCAGTCTCCTCCATTTTTCGGGATTGTGACGCCTGCTGCCCTTCTTCCCTGGAACCTCGTGCGACTCTTGTCCCGGGGAATGTCCGTTTACGTGAGCTCGCTCCGGTGCACTCGCCAGATGAAGTCCCTTGAGAGCCCTTCGGTGCTCCGGTCGCTCGAGATCAACATCGACTTCGCGCCACTTCCTCAATAGAATTTTGGTCAGCGTTTGAAACTCCAGCATGGGATGTGCCAGGTCCTGAAGCGCAGAACTCTGCATGAGCCTGTGAACCGCCTTGATAAGCCCCAAGTCTTGTAGCCGCTTGATGAACTTGGCCCAATCCTCTCCTGAACCTGCGTTAGCCTTTCCACCATTTGTTGCACTCTCGCCCGATACGGCGTCTCGGATCAGGGCGTTGATCAACATCAGTGCATTGGCACACAGGGCATGATCTGCGCTCTGCAGCTGCTGTATAACCAGCTCGAAGAAGTTCGGGTGCACAGCCACGGCGGGTTTCAGGGCGCGGAAGCCAAAGGTTCCTGGTGTTCGGTTCGTGGCATCACCTTGGTTGGTAGACTGGGAATGGCCAACAAGTGCGACCAAGATAGACATGGCTCCTCTGAGGATGTTGACCAGAGGGTTTGTAACGATCAACTCGACGACACGTTCGACGAGGTCGCTTGCGGTTGGGCCCTCAAAGATATCCCATCCCATGTCAACTTCCAGCAATCGGGTAAGACTCTGAAGAGAGTATGCGAGGGTGTTGCCAGCAGATGTCATGATGAGTCGACGGAGGACGACTAGACCGCCCGAGGATATGAAAACATCGGCAAATGCTGGATCATTAATCGAGTTTTGCAGTTTAAATACTGCCATCTTGCGCGAAGCATCTTCATCACTCGCCATTCGCGCCAGCAGCGCGGGGATGTCTGCTTGATCCATGGTCGAGGTTTTGGTCCTTGAGGAAAACAAACAGAGAGAGGGAACAACAAAGACCTTATGATGTTGATATCATTGCCCGGCGATGCATATCAGGAAAGCAATTGTATAAGTTTCATATGTGAGTTCGGCGATCAGACTGTAGTTATGTCGTATGGGTGAGAGTATAGGAGCAGGAGATGACCTTGGCTGCGATTGTGTTGCGTTTCGTCCCCTTAACCGTAACTATAGGTCCTAAACAAAGACCCTGTCGAAATTAAACCAATTGCCAGAAACTGTTTGGGGAAGCTCTCCACACTAACTTGGACTTTAGCCTCTCGGAGCTCTTCAGGAGAGGCTTGCGTCTCAGGCTGATGAGAAGGGTATTGAATCAACCCTGTCAGAAGAATGGCGCTAGCTTTTAGTCAGGTGTTGGATCTGTGGCGACGAGGCTTATCAAGTCACAGAACGAAAGGCTGGGTCTTCCATCGCACGTGAGAAGGTACGTACCTCAACAAGCATCTTCGACGCCTGCGATTGATTTCCATACCTTAGTACCTATTCGATCTTAAATCCTTTCCAAGCCTTCATCAACTTGCTGTCGCCTCATCTATCTACTGTCCACTGTCCACCAGAACCGCAACAATGGCCAATTTTCTTGCCTCAATCTTCGGTACAGAACTTGACAAGGTCAACTGCTCTTTCTACTTCGTAAGTCCCTGAAACGCGTCTCAGTCGCAAGTCCAAGATTACTGACTCTGTCCACGCCTATGTAGAAAATCGGTGCTTGTCGTCATGGCGATCGCTGCTCGCGAAAACACGTCAAGCCTTCCTACAGTCAGACGATCCTGATGCCCAACCTCTACCAGAATCCGGCTTACGATCCCAAAAATCGAATGAATCCGTCTCAACTGCAAAACCACTTCGACGCCTTCTACGAGGATATCTGGTGTGAGCTTTGCAAATACGGCGAACTGGAGGAGCTTGTTGTTTGTGACAACAATAATGATCGTAAGTCGTCCTCTTTGTCAAACTCTCTGTAGTTTTCCAATGCTAACTTCGAACAGACTTGATTGGCAATGTCTACGCCCGCTTCAAGTACGAAGAGTCAGCCCAGAAGGCTTGCGATGAGCTCAACAGTCGATGGTATGCCGCGCGCCCGATATACTGCGAATTAAGCCCTGTCACCGACTTCCGTGAGGCTTGTTGCCGACTTAACTCTGGAGAAGGTTGTGTTCGAGGAGGCTTCTGCAACTTCATCCACCGAAAGAACCCTAGCGAAGAGCTCGATCGCGATCTGACTCTGAGCACAAAGAAGTGGCTAAAGGAGCGTGGCCGTGATGAAAAGAGCGCCTCTCGCTCACCTACACCTGAACCCACAAGACGTCGCTATTAGCGGCTTGTATACTGGTACTGTGGTGAAGGGCCCTTCGATGGGAAGAAATGCAATACGGATGGCACGGTCACGGCGTTATAGGGGCTGGGGATTTGTTCTAATAGTTTTTATGTAAGGATTCTTGGGCGATTCAACCATTACGGATACCCCTCCCTTCATCAAATATATCTCAAAAAGAATATTGCAGTAGTCACCTGGCGGAGGCCGGTGTTGAAACCCTTCTGACTCTTTGTAAACCCACGGAGAATGCAAAACCCCGTGTATAACTAATCCCGATGCGCGCCGATGTTGATGTAGCCTGCCTGTCCCCTGCTTCCGTCTTAGTCCAACTGTTCCAAGGCAAAGTCAGTCCTCACTGCCTCGTTCCATATCTAAGAGATAACTGATATTCATTTCTTCATCGCGTTTTATTGTTGTGTGGCAGACGGTAGGTCCTTTTTCAGGTCGTTTGTGAAGTCAATCAGCGGTCCGTCGGCTTTTTTCCCTGTAGAACTGAGCAAGCCTTGGATCTCAGATTGTGTTGTTCCTTGTTCAGCAGCGGGTATCTGATCCGGCTTAGCAGGCGGAGGTATCTCATCAAAGTTGATGAGGTTGTCGTCGATATGATTGTCTACCGGTTGAGCTGATGCTGTTTGTGCAGGCTTGGCAGAAGGGCTGTGCGGGGGGATGACGTTTCGTTGGTTCGACTTTTGTCCTTTGATGATGGGATAGATTGCCATAATTTGTTCAGCTTGCTTCTCGGGCGTCGCAGCATGATCACTTCGTACGAGTTAGTGAAATGCCAATTACGTAAGTTTGCCAGCACTTACATATTGGCGTTAATGACCCATTCCAGATCTTCTTCGCCTTCTTCTAGTCCACCGGGACCACCTTGGACTCTCCTGAATAGTCGTGGGTGCCACTCGATGTTTTCCTGTGCTCGTTGGGCAGCTTCTTCACGTTGTCGGTCTTCGATCTTGGTCTTCTCGTCTGTGGCAAGTTCATGATTGCGGTCCTTGACAGCTCTAGCCGTCTTGTCCCACAGTCGCTGAGACTCTCGTTCCTCTTGCTCCTCGATTGGTCGAACAGTTGGTGGCGAGGGCTTTGATCTCAGAGCATTGAAAAACATCTCTCGGTGACCAGTCTAATCATATCAGTTAAAAATGAGCTTGTGTTGTAAATAGGTGTACCAACCGTCATGTCTTTGATGTACATCTCCTCACTCCAGAGGCCAGAGAGCTCAAACAAGACCTCGCCAGTGCTCTCTCGCTTGATCACTCCGCCAATGGCATTATAAGTACCACCGACCCAGCCTTTTGTTTTGAAGTCGACATCAGCAACCAGGTCGAGTTCAGGGCATCGGACAAAGCTATGATCGCCAAGCTCGTACTTCATTTTGCCGAACAGAATGCCTCGGGCATACATGTTGGGTTGGGTGAGAATACTGCATCATGTTAGAGTATATACGAGGAAATATGCACCGCAGAGCCACATAGTCATGCAAGAGTTGAGTGCGTTGGGCCAACATACTATTGCTCCCCCTTTGCAGCGTCCTTTCCGCGGTTCAGCAAACTCAGAAATGCAATACCTTCCATCAGACTGGCGGCGGAATTTCCCAGGAAACGACTCCGAGGCTTGAGAGTTCCGTCAATACGAATGTGGTGGTCTGGGGCCATGTAGAAGTAACTAGACTTGGGTGGGTGGTGGGAAGTCTGTTCAGAGATGTAATATGCGCGCTTTCCATCCTCAAAGTCCCAGTAACAGGTGAAGATCTCACCCAAGATAGGGTTCAGGGGTTTCTTGACGCCTCTACAGAATGTCAGTAACCGGCGCATCGACATCAACAACAAGCACAAACTCACGGAGGACGAATATGCCAACCACTGAGGTAGAACTTGACTACGGATACAAAGCGCTCGACGGGGTCGTCTATGGACGGAATCTGAAGGAGCATTTCGGGGTGGCACATGAAGCTGCAGCCAACAAGTTAACCTCTGGTTTTCATGACTTAGACTGGGGAATTCACTTCGTGATGCGCTCGAGCATACTGCGGGGTTCGAGAATGAAGGTGGGAAGAACGACACGACTCAGATCGGCCCCGGGTCGCAGTTGGGAGATAATATGGGAGAGGACTTGAAGACATCACGATGGTCAGTCCAAGGTCGAAAGGCTGAGGCGGTCGGTTTGAGTCGCAATCGCACCGTTACTGCGAAAGTCGACGCAACCTGCAACGAAGGAGGGGCTCACCATTGCCCTGATCGGGCTCCATCACTAGGGTGTCATCCTCAGCGTCGGGACCACGAGGGTCATCGGTAGAGGAGCGAGTGCCTGCAGGTTGCGAGAACCAGTTTGTCAACATAGCGACTCTTCAGCGGCCAAGAAGAAAAAAAAAGGTTCTTTTTTTCCCAAGAAAAATATAAGGGATTTTGGAGGGGTGCAGATTTGGGAGGGGCAAGAACAGAACTCGATCAATAACTACAAGGTCAGGGATAGGGACAGGGACGGAGGATTCGGATTTGCTGAGTGGGGATCCAATGTGAAAGGATGTGGGTGAGTGAGCGCTTGAACCGAATAGAGAACAGAACAGAACAGAACAGAGGGGGGCCGCCCTTCACTAGAGCAGTAGAGCTCCAAGCTACCAAGACCTATGGACGCTGGTACTGCAGCCTCTAGGTGACGTCTTGAACAAGGGAGACACCAACGCAAGTTCAGTGCAGCGGGCGGAAGATTCCACGGGGTCGATTGCGCATTGAAGCCGTCACAAGAGGTTCCGATTCTTTATAGGACGAGAAAGAGGAGAGGCAAACTCACTGGCAGTGCTGCCGGTCCTGCGGCGTCCATGAGAGACAAGACCCATGACCATTGTTTCTTACTGCTAGAGGCTGCTGCCTAGGTAGGGGCGTTGGTTTGCGAACGACTTCGTTTGCTGAGGCTCTCAAAGAATGTTGGTATGGGACACAACCAACGCACGGGACCACAATCCTTTATCAGAGGCGCAATTCGAGCTTTGTTGGGCTGGGTGCGGGGGCCTTTATATGATGTAGTTAGGTAGACAGGAAGTCACAATGGTCAGAGAGCTCGAGCTCAAGTGGAGCTTGAGAAATAGCGATATCGTTTGCGAGCGGTGGTTGAACGGAGGTGACGAAGTGAGAATAACTGCTATGGAGTATTATTGAATTGGACTGGACTGGACTGGATGAAGAGAATAAAAAATTGAGAAACGACGGGGCAGTCAGTCGCCAAAGATTAGATATCTGGGCAGGTAGGGAGAGAGAAGAGGGCAATAGCTATGGCAATGACGGAACGGATGGCCCGGTATTGACAAAAACGGTCTTGAAATGACCAGAGTGACGCCAGGGGAGGATGGGCACTGAAAGGATCACCTACGTTTCTGAACACCTTCCAAGGCAGATTAGCATCACCTAGGTACCTGTAGTGGAGGTGATGATGGCAAGTGGCGGCATCAACCAACTGAGCAGGCATCGAGAAATAAGACGGTATACCGTAGGTGCCTACACACATACATACTACCTAGGTATGTAATAAAGATCCAATCATTTCCATGAACCAATCCGTCAGATCTGCCCCGCGATGGAGAAGGATTGTCTTTGCGTTGACCAGGAAGTGGGGGGCTGATGTCTGCCCTGACTGCCAAGGAATAATCCTGAAGAGTAAACATGTCCCAAATAGAATCTGTCAGGAGGTCTTTTTTTTCTCTGTATTCCCTACCCGTGTATCCGTAGGTAGGGTCAATATCATTTCCCCTCTTAACTAGTGCCTGTCGTAAAAGATTGTAGCACAGGCAGGAGTTGATGAATATTCTGGTGTCACAAGCTGAACCTCACTGGAGCTAACAGGGAGCTTAGCTTACCTAGCTTGAACTGCCTACGTCAGACCTATGAGCTCACACACACCGACCATTCCAGCCCAGCGGGAACTTCAAGCAATCGAATCAGTGCTGACTGTATGTACTACAGTGAATGATATCATCCACACTATACTGGAGAGATCTAACAAGTATCTACCGACCCAAAGGATGAGTGGTTGTTTTCAGAACGTCTGTTTATAAATTACTCATAGATTATGGATAATCAGCACACTCACCGTATAAGTGGGTGAGCGATTAAATAGCCAAATGGCTGCCATCTCACATGTCAAGACTAAGGTACGTAGTTAGGTATGTATAAACGAATCCAGTTAACAGCCTGGTACTCCAAGCTACTTACCTTACCTACTAACCTTGCCTTACTTAGGTATCCTCGTATTGTAATGATACGAAACGCCTGACCCAATCACGACGGTAGCTATCAAAGCTTCGGCCCCACTCGGGCCGGGTCCCTCTAGACCCTTTCTTCTTAAGGCTGAGGCTCCTCCGGGCTTGGGCGGGTACAGTAACTAAAAGTCTCCTAACGGTGCAGCATAATTCGTCGACAGTATTTTAATATTGTTGTCTCTAGCGACTGACTGCTTGCATACCCAGTCCATAAGAGTACCTATGGCCTGCTCTTGGTTGCTCTATTTCTCGATACCATCCAAGCCATAATGGACGATACATCTACTCGTAGAGTGGTCTATCTACCTCTGGTTCTCACTCCCTCTCCTCTTGGTATTCAAAGATATGATAGAATATTCCCACAAAAAAAAAATAGAACAAAAGCAATGCGGCTTGCTTCAGGTGATGATTCGCCGAGGCCGGCACTTCCGACCAGATCAAACTGAGGTATTATCGTGTTCGAGCCGACCCATCAATCATTCCAGATTTGCTTGGGCTTTATTTCAAATATAGCCCATATACAAGTCCAACTCCTTCCGTTCTCATGATTTCGGCTTCTCAATGTCTCCGTCGTCCGGGAGTACCGATCTAATTCGACCCGTTGCTCTAGCTGTTCAATCAGGTACGGGTTTCGGACTCTTGTGGTATCCCGGACCTCCGATTTGTCTTCCTGGCGGCAGTCGAGCTGCCGCGATATCCCTTACTCATTGGCAGTTCCGTTCTGGGTATAAAGAATCTCATCTAGGCCGTTTGTTCGATTTCAGAGACGCATGTGTCTCACTGCCATGCTCTTCAATGACGGTTCACTTCTTTTTTGAACCTTTAATTGGTGCCGGTAAGCACTGTGCCAGCGCGTCTCGGTCTGTTCATTGTCAGCATTGTCCTAGTTATTGTTCACTATATTCACTGACCTGACTCGTTCTCAAACAAAATCGAAATATCATCATGCTCGCCTGGTAAATCCGGTAGGTCAAGGCAGACAAATGCCATGTCGTCGTAGTCACCGTCTTTGTCTGCCGGTAGTCGTGGTAGAGGGAACTTGGCGTCAACAAACTTAATACCACATTTGCTACTTCGCTGTACACTTTCATAAACGTCGGTCCCCTTCAAGAGGAAGTTCATGCAGTGGCCGTGGTGGAAATCCTCGAAGAAGGCCAGCAGCTGTAACTGTTTGTCTTCCTGTCGTATAACCTGGATTCGGGTGTATCCTGCTTCCCATTTTTTGTGAATTGGTACAACCATACGACGTCGCTGGATGGCAAATGTGACCGCAAGGGCATCGAAGATCACCTCGAATCCTGTCATTGCATATTGGAAATCATGCAGGTCCTTCAAGTTATTGAACTCGAACGTTCGGATCGTTTGGTTGTGTCGCAGCAGCTGCAATGCATCAGACATATTCCTGGGAAGCTCTTTCGGCACCTGCGCCTCAGATACCGAGATGGTCATGTCTTTTTGTGGTTGCCGAAGAACTCGAAAGACTTTAGCGTTGCTCACTTCCAGCCTGACACGTAACTCCCCAGGTGCCACATTGATGCGATCAGCGACATTACCATTCTGGTAGTCTATTACAACTTTGAGGTGATCGGCCAATACTGTTGGGGGCATCTCTCCACCATACTCATCATTGACCACTCTCACGGCCTTCCAAGGCATGCGACTGAATGGAGCCATACCCAGGGGCTCACGGAGACTTTGAGCCACAGAGAAGTTCTTGAGTGGCACGTCTGAGTAAATCTTCTCGTCATGATCCAGAGCGGTTCCGGTAAGGATCGAGTGAAATTTGATTCTTGCCTTGTCATCACTGAACACCATCACCATGCGACCCTTGGATTTGCCATTCTCATACTTGATAGCCAAAGACGGAGCATCGCCATCACCGCGAAAGAATCCGAACTGGACAGGTTGAGCTGGGGAATACACGTGCTGAACACCACTCAGTGTCCTTGTCTTTGGTCCAGTCACCACCGCGATTCGGAAACCAAGATGCCATGTACGAGTAGCTGCGGGGCCGTTCTCCTTGTAAAGCTTCTCAAAAAGCGAGATCTCACAATATGGTGTTGGCTCTTTGGGGAATTGACGATAGTTGGGGTCTGCATCCATGACCTGGAACGACCGCAATGTTGACCTGAATACCATACTCTCATCACTTCGTGGATGAAGGGAGTTATTGACCTTGCTTCCAAAATCATACATGTTCCACAGTGTTCTGAAATCTTGCTGAACGAGTTGAATGGTCAACATGAAGCCACGTCGTAATCGAATGTCAACGGTGTATGTTTCCTTTCGCCATCGCACATCGTCCCAGATTGGACCAACGTTCTTGTTCTCTTGAATGACAAGCTGTACGTGGCCGTTCTGACTGGCGAGGATGAAAACAAGCCCGGTGGACTTCTGCGGACGAACCATGGAAAGCAAACACGGAAAGTAAAGTTTTTGGTCTTCATGGCCTTGTTCCATAAGATAGGCATCAGCTGGCACTCTGCCATAATTGAAGTTATCGGTAGTGTCGCCCACGGGGAGAGAATCAAGAAGTCTCAACTTAGACATCGGGCTTGTCATCGCTGTGAGACCCGAAGCCCAGTTGCCAGAAAGAAGGGCAATCATATCTTGGCTCAGAGGTGGATATTCAACCCATATCGACTTGTCTATGCTCTGTGGTAAAAATGCATCTTCAGGGGGCAAGAAGCCGTTACGTTTCATAGACATGGCCAGCTTCTTAAGCGCTGAGACCAGACTCGTGCTCACGTCGTCGACTTCGGGATCAATTTCAATCCCCTGTGCTTGTGCAATTTCTGGAATTACAAGCTCGCAAAGCCAGAATGCTTTGGCCAAATTAGCATATGCCTGCTGGCGATCCCTGTCGTTTTGCATCTGGCCCTGAGGAGAATTGGGCCTTTCCCTGATTGCGACCTCCAAACCCATGCGACCTTTGAGAAACCACCATAGTGCGCCACGGCTAAATTCAATCAATGAACAGGTCGACAGAGGCTTCACGGATTCCGCATGGAGGCGAAAGAGCTCAAAAAGATGGCTTGTCCTGGAGGTGAATGTCTCAAGGGCTTGCTCAGCAGCCGCAGAAGTACCATCAGCAACTCTTACAGACAATGCTCTAGAAGCCATCATGGGAGGAGCACGCTGCGGTGCGATGCTCGGTTGCCTTGACAATTGGTTGACTTCTGAGGTTGGAGTAGAGGTTGAAGAAACCGCAGTGGGAGCTGGAGCCTGAGCCCCAGACGGTGATCCAGATAAGCTAGGACCAGAGGCTGGAACTGCAGCTGGGGGCGCGGGAGGAGAATACGAGGATGAGTTGGAATGGAGAGAAGCTGCAGGGCTGTACTCGAGGCTCGGTTTCGAGACTTGAGCCTCGGGAGATGGAGGCCCTCGTCTTCGTGATTCAACTGGAGAAGATGAAAGAGGCGTGGCGGAATGGGGATCGTCCCAATTGTGCGAAGATGCAGAGGTGGCACTGGCTACCCGAGCAGCTTCAGCAAAGGCCCTGCCTTCTGCCTCTCGCTGCTGCGCAGAATGAATCTCGATATATGACCTCCTATTCTCATCTTGTCTTGCTGCTGGACCCAAAAACCTCGCGCCCATTGGTCTTCCTGGGCTAAGTGAGTGCTGCTGCGCAGATACAGGTGAGGCCAGCTCGTCTGATCTAGAATTACGGTCAAGTCCAGCCTCAGATTCTTCGTCGGAATCGGGAGTGTAAATTGACGAGAAGCCTGTTTGGGTTCGAGACAAAGGCTTTGGTCGGAAATCGTCTACGGGTGAGCCTGAAGCAGCTGAATCAGGAGGAGGGTGTCGTCCTGGTGGCATTGGGGCTCTACGATGAGCAGGAGGTTGTGGTGGTTGTGATACTTGCGGTTGTTGCTTGGGACGGGCTACTCTGCGCTTCGAGATCTCTTGAGTTGGTATCTCGGACTCGTCGCCTCCTTCGCCAATTATTTCGGGAGCAGTATCATCAAACCTCACCGTCAGACCTTTCTTGTTGGGCCGTGGGCTTCGTCTCGGTGACTTTGTAGTATCAGGTCGACCTGCGACGAGAGGACGGTTTTGCTGGGCCGCATGATTAAGTCCTAAAGCTTGAGGATAACGAGAGATTGATGTGGTATCGAGCTTGGCCAGCTTTGGAAGCGATGACGGCGGGGGAGGCGGGGGAGGGTTTGTGATTGTTAGATTGTCTGAGGAGCTGTGGAGGAATGATTCGACATTGGCAGCGGACCGCGCTTCTTCACCTTTGCGGTCTTTGGCACCAAACAGCTTGCCCATAAGGCGGTCTCTCCTCGAAGATCGCCCGTCAGGGACCTGGATGGTAGGTATGTCGTTCTCCATGGGGGATATAATGCGGGAGGGAAGCGAAGATTCAGCACACCGACATTGACCCAAAGAGGAGAAACTGAGAGCTGAGTTGAAGATAGTAAGCACAGAACGCCTATGTCTTTGCAGGAACGGAGAGACGTGGTTCCTGGTCGCTGTCACCTCTGCTGGAACGATTACAGGACGGTACCGGAGCAGTAGAGATAGTGGAGTCGTCCAATGAGGCAGGCTTGTTTCTGGCGACACGAGGATCAACTGTCGGACATGTGGGGATGTAGGCGGGCGGTTCTATGTGGCGCTTGACGGTCGGCCAAGTATCGTTGATGAGTTCTTTGTGGCGAGTCTGACAAAGGGGTCGTCGAGAGTTAGGGGATATCTGCGATAAGCAATCGTGGGCGGAGTTGAGGTGCAAGTGAGCTAAGGTAAGGTACCTAGCTGTTGGCAATGACGGGTGGTGTAGATATGGCGGGGAAGATGGAGGTGAGGCGTCGTGTGCGTGCTGCTTCGATGCAGGCCTCGAGATCGAACAAGAACCGAGAATATTAACTAGCTAGGTGGGAAAGAAAGAAAAAGGGAGTGCACCAGATTCATAGAGATCAGACACGCAATGGCCAATCCAATCTTTGTACGTGTGTGTATGTATAACCACCCTCTGGGCTCGAATGTTACATACAGCAGAACGTTGGGCAGATGGGAGAACACCCTCAGCCCAGGATGAGACCGTGTGTACCTACTGCGTTTGCGCTGCGCTACTCTACGCTACGCTACGGCTCAAGTCAAGTGCACAGGCAATTCTCCTTTGTCGCCAGGGCACCAACTCAGGCTCCAGTTGCGGGCAGGGGAGAGCACCAGCAGGGATGGGCTGAGCAAGGATGAATGGTAGAGGGAGAATGTGCCAAGAAAGGGTCTTTTCTTCCCTTCCTACCTTATTTCCTCGTACTTGGTCTGGCGAGCGGCTCCTCTGTCGTATAGGGCGAATTGCATATAACGAAGTGGATGAGAAAGCGATGTGGCTGATTGGATCACTCGAATACAGATAGATGGTCGATTCGATAGGGACGACAGTACGGAGTAAAGTGAGTGGGCTCCAACAATGCCGACCCAACACCAAATACTAAAGACAAAGTAATTACTCGTACTGTAGAGGATGGAACAGATCAGAGGGGAAATAGAAAGATGAGGTCAGAAAAGAGAGGGGAGGTGAATTTGTGACAGGCCGGGTATGTGTGCCTGACTTACTGAAGTCCCCATGAGCGATGATCCAGGGGAGTTTCAGAGTCACAGGGATCAACATCAAAGGGGGGCAGCAAGTGAGTGGTCCCTGGTTGGGCCCGGCCAAGTCAACACCAAGTTACCTGGCAACAACCAAATCAAGATCCATAAGGTAGGTAGCGAACATTCATCATCAACACGACAATTGCGGTACACGAGTTATTTAACGCGCTCGGCCAACGTTGGGCTAATAGGTACTAAGGTATATATATAGACTGGGCTGTCAAGGTATTCTCTCTCCAATGCCGTAGGGGCCAGATACTTCGATAAGGTAGTGTCAGCTCCGGTCAATCTTTGCCGTGTACTCCGTACCGCATAATGAACGAGACCTTACAATGACGAAGCTTGGGCACATCGATATAATTACGAGCACCATACGAATAATGGCTCTCGTCATAAACTACTTTGCCAGACCACCTGACTCCCCCCTTCAGAGCCATCATGCTAGTTATCATCCTGGATGCTGGAGATTGTGAAGGTGCAGAACGAGACCCTTAATTCGATTTCCCCATCCACTCCAGACTCATCAGCCTCCACTCACACTCATTAGGCTCTTGGTGTCGACCATGTTAGTGGCAGATCGACCTGTGGTTGCGCAAGCTGTTCATCGTTGTGCCGAGAGTGATGACGAGACCGTTTCCCTTGTGAAGACTCCAATGCGTAGCAGATCTGCCCTCGCAGCGCTTCCCGATTCGGTAGCCTCCCTCGTGTGTGAAGGACGAATAGGGCGTTGTCCGCCTGTAGTCCGAAAGCTCGAGGATCGAATTTCGAAACCCCTAGCTAAACCTCTAGGGATAAGTGCGCAATGGTGGCTTGTGAGTGCCGGGCTGAAACACACACGTCCCCTCAAACTATCGGCTACGGCCGTGGCCCGTTATTCCACCGTCCAGAACATCGGAACGTCCAATGTCTGGTATACAGTAATGGAGTTACATTTACCCACTAAAGCTTGACTGAATATGTCGTAACTCTCACGATGTCTCCCTTCACTTATCAGAATATCTCACTGTTATTTCGTCTTGGAGAACATTCTTATCTACCCCTCGATGTTTCTCCTCATCAAGCCTCTCGAATCGGATCCTGTCTGTACTAGCTTAGCTCAGGTAAGGTCTTGCAGGCTCTGAGTCAAATCCTTCTAGCAAGTTCATACCTACAAACTTGGAAACTACTACATAGAGGCTAGTGCTGTACTAACGTTAGCATCTCAGGCGGGTGCTTGAATGGAACGTGGGGCTGGGCTCTTGGAGGCCCCTCTGCTGTCTACGATACATATCCGTTTCTTCCTCGAGTTCTGATCGCTTCTCAAGACTTTGTGGTACTATGGGACCTTCGTAGGCATGTTAGGTAACCGGCTGAGGGACTCACCATGAGAGTTGATATAATAGGTAGGAAATTTGTGATTATGTTTCAAGTAAAATCGACTCGCGATTTAAGACATAATAAGATCGTGAAGTGAACAGGAGCCATGGCAATATCGTATTGATTCATTTCGTGTCCCAGTCGCTCACTTTTATTTTCTCTCCATATTAGCTTGTTCGCATGCAGTTCTCGTATGTCGCTAGCTTCCCAAATCCTCCGCGACAATAAATAGCAGCTCTCCAAGCGTCACTCCGAGCCGAGGCGGTTCTCTTTTTAGACCTCGTATTGCAGGCAGTCTGTGTCCACAAAGCTTATGTCCAGCAGGAGTGTTCTCCATGCTCCCTGTCACAGTGCATGTATCGATGGCACGGCGCCTGAAGTGATCTTGCATTGCCAATACATTTCTCAACGAAGAAACCGCGATAATGTAGTATGATAAAGCAATGGCTGGTATGAATGCAGATATGTAATTCCAACTTGGTGGAGTCTGATCTAAGACCTAGCAAACGACAAAAATAATAAATTGTCTCTCTGTGGCATGGTTGCCAGTGGCACTCTCAATATATCGGAGTCGGCCGTAAGAGTGTGTGACAGAGAGAGAAAAACAAATACCTTGGTAAAGAAGGTTAAGCTTTCTTCATACTGTATAAACTCTTATGAAACACGTAGAGAGATGAATCCGACATATTTGATAGCCAAACATATCAAATTCCCTGTACTGTTACATCCTTGCCCCCGCGATTCACGCTTGAATATGGCAATATCTTAGCATCTATATGTCTCAATAACATAGGCATCATATATTACAGTCTGTCAAAGCCTCTTGTTATTGGATTATCGTTCTCATCAGCCCTAGGTTTAGGTTATTAAGCCTCATCTACCTACTTACCTAGTAGCCTAGGTATGTCCCCAGGAATAGGCTATGTGATCTTATCGATAACAAATCTTATTGATGACTAACAAAAATCGCCTCCCATTCGCATTTGCGAAGAATTTATACAGGCTATTCACTGTCCCAAGTGGCAGAAGGATGTGAACAGTTGCCAACCAGGCATGCTCAGGCAGATAAGTCGACGAACCATGGCCACAGAAGTCAAGCGAGTACCCATTCCCCGACGGGGTGTAGATTACCGTGGCAAGGTTGTCCTTGCGCCTATGGTTCGCTCAGGAGAGCTTCCATCAAGACTTTTGGCTCTCAAGTATGGCGCGGATCTTGTCTGGGGTGAGAGGCATAACAAAAATATGTCAAGATATTATTTTCTAACTTCAACTGACAGGCCCTGAAACTGTGGATTACTCTATGATTGGAACTTCTCGTCGATTTGATGAAGACTCAAAAACGATAGAATGGTATCGTCTCTCATCCCACGGCCAGAAAGACCCTCCTCCGGATGCCAAGGAGAGCATTATTTACAGAATGCTGCCAGAGGTCGAAACAGACAAGCTTATCTTCCAAATCGGTACATCAGATCCCGATCGTGCAGTAGCAGCCGCTAGGCTGGTGGCCGCAGATGTTGCCGGCATCGATGTCAACGCTGGTTGCCCAAAGCCCTTCAGCACTAGCGGAGGAATGGGTGCCGCTCTTCTCAAGACTCCAGATAAGCTGTGCGCTATTCTTGAAGCTCTTGTTAAGAACATTACCCCTGAATTTGAGATTGGAATCAGCGTTAAGATCAGACTTCTCGACACTGCAGCGGAAACAGAGGCGCTCGTCCGCCGTCTTTGTGCGACAGGCATTACAGGACTGACCATCCATTGCCGGACGACACCTATGAGACCCAGAGAGCGGGCTATTAGAGGGCAGCTCCGTATGGTTGCAGAAGTCTGCCATGAGTATGGTGTTGCCTGCTTGATGAACGGTGACGTTGAGAACAGGGACCAAGGTCTCCAGCTCGCCAAAGAGTTCGGTGCGGACGGTGCGATGATTGCAGTCGCGGCTGAGAAGAACCCAAGCTGCTTCAGGAGCGTAGCAGATGGCGGACTGGCATCCTGGGAAGAAGTTGTCGATCATTATGTGAAGACTGCGATCGATGTTGACAACCGGTTCGGCAACACCAAGTTCCTGCTCTCAAACATGGTCCCTGGAAAGTCAAAATCTTATCAGCCAATGAACCAGTCGAAGAATTATAAGAGCCTCTGCGAGGCGCTATCCCTTGGAAAACACCTCGAGTCCGCTCGAATTATAGATAGCAAGCGAGGGCTGGATCAGCCCCTGCAGGGCAAAGCTGCAGAGAAGGCCGCAAAGAAGGCTGCAAAGAGGGCCAACGCACAGGCTAATTCACTGCCGGTGAAGTCAGAAGGAGAAAATGAACAGAAGCGTAAGCGGAGAATGTCTGATAACAGACCCGTGAAGCAGGTGAAGACCTCTGAACACACACCAGTTGCAACAGCTGTTTAGGAAAAGGGTCTGTCGGACGGTACAAAGGTGAGGGAGTGATAGGGGGCGTACGGTTGAGTTAGAAACCTTGGGTTCGCATTACATGGAGTTAAGGACACAGGCTCAGAGGACAAGGGCTTGGGAATAGAGCACATAGGAAGCTACCGCATCATTAGGTCGTGAAGGAATAATAGAGAAACGGTGGCAAGGAATGTTTTCTTTTTCATGAACAAACAGGAAAGGAAGCCCAGCCTATTCAAAATACATACAGATATTGGCAGCTGGCGCTAAGGACCGGCCAATGATACAAATGAACAGTTTTTGGGAACTCTATTTAATAGTACATCTTATTTCATCTCGCTTTTTGAAATCCTTTATTTGCCCTTCTGGACCCAGCCCTCAACAGCCTCTCGTGCATCTGTCACTTTTTCGTCGACATAACGGACACCAACCTGGCTATGTGCCTTGGCAAAGCTGACGCTGTTGGCGATACTCTCGCGCAAGCGGATGTGAGACTCGGCGATAACAGGGAACCTCTGCTCGTACTTCCAGGTCAGGTCGGAGATGTTGCGCATGGTGACAGGGAGAACGGTCCAGCCAGCGCCGATACCCAGGGCAAGGGGGAGCGAAGCGCGGAGGATAATGCTGCGATTGCGAGTAATGATACTGCCGGCCATAGCAGCGACCAGAACGTAAATGGCACCGGGCATAAGTTGCTCGCCGCTTTCACGGGAGGGAGCCAGCGAAGCGATGGTACTGGTGAAGGATTGCTCGAGATTGAAGGCTGAATCCATGGTCTCGTTGACCTTGTTCTCAGCAGCTACTGCGTACTTGTACAGAGCCAGGCGACCTCTACCAATATGGACGGCCAGCCTCTCAGTAGGAGTAGGCGAGTGATGCCTCTCCTCATCGCCGACCGGCTCAACGGGTGTCGCAGCAACGGGTGGCGGTGTTACAGGTGCGGGATTTGCTGTCGGGATATCGTAATCGTCGTAGATGGGTTTTCGCTATAGGGCTATTAGGAAAATTATCCAAGTCCATTGATGCTCCATGACAAACCTTGAAGTCGCTGGGACCTTCGGCGAAAACAGTAGCCGGAGCCAGTGCCATGCCGCCGAGGGCCATGGTCGCCAGCGGTGCCAGGGAGCGCTATACAGATCAATTAGCATGAAGGAGCTTATCTAGAGCCAGGAAGTATTGCTGACCCGTGAGAACACCACTCGTGAAGCCATTGTGCACTCAATTGACGAGCGAGTGGGTGAGAAAGACGTCACGCGAATTCAAGATGGACGTCGGATGCTCGTGAGCACAATCACCACTGTCGGAAAATCTAGGACGGAGGCTCTATTGGACCACTCAGAGTTCAGCTTGGGGGCGTTGACGGGATGACTAAGATTTTCAATACCAGTGCAGGAAGGCACACCTCAACCCATTAACCTGGTACCTTGGAAGTTATGGGGCGGAAATGCCCTGCTAAAACAAGGAAGACGACAACCTAGGGACGGATCCGAAGCCGGAAAGACCGACAAGGCAAGAAAGTCGTCGCTTCTGAAAGTCCCTCCGATATCTTTGATTCTCGATCTAAAGTAAAGAATATTAAGCATACCTAAGGTATCTTATCAGCCGTGTTTTCATTCCAATTTCTGCTACTCTTCCCCGCCATTGGGAGAGAATACGGGATTATCACTTCGATTGCTGTTGGATCATTCATGGGTTCGATCTTCTTATCTGCATATTTATAATGCTGAGTTCGAGGGGCAACCGCCTCTGGATCTGTAATAGATGTGTTCGACACACGACCAAACCTCCACAACGGCGATGGAACTCTATTGCCTCCGCAGTAGCCCAGGTTATCTCCCCAAGCACACCGGTCGATCATACCGCGAGCGCGAATCACGATGATACTGTTTTACGCAACTTATTCGACGCCCCCACAGGCAGAACTTGGGGAAAGTTCAGCTTGAAGAAGAGTCAAGGTCTCTTCAAGAACCGATACCTCACCAGTCCTGATGGCTTCCAACAGTTCGCTCAGAAGAACCTCGAACGGGCAAAAAATATCGTTAATAAAGTCCTCAGTGCATCCTCCGTACATGAGTACCGCGCGGTGGTCCGCGACCTTGATCGGCTTAGCGATCTATTATGCCGTGTACTGGACCTCGCAGATTTCGTTCGTATGACGCATCCAGATAGCCGGTTCCAGGAAGCGGCGGCCAACGCATGGGGTATGGTATATCAGTACATGAACCAGCTTAATACCATGACTGGCCTCAGTGATCAGTTAAGTCAGGCGCTATCTATCCCCGAAGTTACAAAGGTGTGGTCGGAAGAAGAGAGAACTGTGGCTTTACAGCTCAAGTTGGACTTCATGAAATCTGCTGTAAATTTGCCAAAGGCTTCACGAGACAGATTCGTGCATCTGTCCTCGCGTATCAGCGAAATAGGATCGGCTTTTGCACAGGGAATGCAGCCAGCAAGAAAACAAATTACCCTTCCAGCTTATAAGTTCTATGGCCTCTACCCAGGCATCGCAGCCACGCTCAAAGTACGACAGAACATCACGCTACCCACTCTAAGCTCAGATGCAATTGGAGCACTTCAAAGTGTGCATGACGAGGAGACTCGCAAAGAAATCTACCTGGCCCAACGAACCGCGTCTCGGGAGACTGTTATGTACCTCGAGGCAATGTTGAAGCTGAGAGGTGAGCTCGCAGAGCTTGCAGGTTTCGAAAGTTATGGTCACATGGCCCTGAAGGACCGCATGATGGCCAAGACTCCTGCGTCTGTAATGGAGTTTCTCCTTGCTCTAAGAAATAACAATACACCGGTAGTCCAGGCCGAACTGCAAGAACTGGTTTTGAAGAAACGAGACAGACTTAACCTTCCAGACGTCCCACTCCAAGCTTGGGACAAAGACTTTTATATGGAGAAAATCAGAGTTGACCTTAGGTCTAGACAGCGGCAAGAAGATCAGCTCAACGCATTTTTTTCAGTTGGGACTGTCATACAAGGCCTCTCAAGACTCTTTGATCGGCTTTATGGTATCCGTCTTGTGTTGCGGGAGACTCTTCCTGGTGAGACATGGCACCCTGAAGTGAAACGACTCGATGTTGTCACTGATAAGGGGGAACTGATTGCTGTTCTCTATTGCGATTTGTTTCATCGTCCACAAAAGTCCGGCAATCCCGCACATTTTACAGTCAGATGTTCCCGGGAGATCCTCCCTGAGGAACTAGCAGAGGTCGCTGCTGATTATGACAGCACTGGGCCAAATTTCGAATCACCCGAGATGGCAGCCAACGATGGCATGGAGACTTCCTCCGCGGACGGTGTACTGAAGCAGCTGCCTACTATTGCACTTGTCTGTGATTTTCAGCCAAGTGAGAACTCTAAGGAGCCCTCTTTGTTATCCTACCAATCTGTCGAGACCCTGTTCCACGAAATGGGCCATGCTATTCACTCTATTCTTGCACGAACTAGCTTCCAGAATGTCTCTGGGACTCGTTGCGCGACCGATTTTGCTGAGCTACCCTCGACACTTATGGAGCACTTCGCTGCTGATCCTACTGTCCTATCTCTCTTTGCACGTCACTGGAAGTCGGACCGTCCTTTATCTTACGAACTCGTTGCTGAGAGAATCCGGTTGACTAAGCGATTCGAAGGCTTGGAAACAGAGAACCAGATCATTCTTGCAATGGTCGACCAAGCCTACCATGCCTCAGCTATGCGGGATGCAGAGTTTGACTCAACCGCTGTTTTCCATGATATCAAGGCTCGCTTTGCCCATGGTCCTCGAGACCCGCCAAATACCTGCTGGCAGGGATTCTTTGGCCACCTGCATAGTTACGGAAGTACCTACTATAGTTATCTCTTTGACCGTGTACTCGCCGAGCGTGTTTGGCGTGTTGTGTTCAAGGCTGGTGAGAATGGAGGTGCCATCAATCGCGAAAACGGAGAGCGGTTGAAGGAGAACCTGCTAAAATGGGGAGGCGGCAGGGACCCTTGGACTTGTCTCGCCGATACACTTCAGGATGAAAGACTCGCACCTGGTGACGAGAAATCCATGGCCTTGGTTGGGAGCTGGGGAATAAAGGATGACCACCACCCATAGGAACATAAGAAATCATATACGAATCATCAAAAGTAATCAAGCAGATCAAAGCACGCAGATGCAAAGAGGCCTTCACACGCAGTACAAGACAAGTAGAGACATGAATTCGTGCCATAATGGCAGTGGCAGTGGCAATGGCAATAGGTAGTCATGGTTCTTGGTTTATTGTTCTCAAAAATGACCTTCAATCGCTAATTCAAAGACGTGCCGCTGTTTTCGCCCCAAAGTTCCGAGTACGCCAACCTGTGACACCCAGAACTGGGTAGGTATCCAATGCAGAATAAAAGAAAAGTAAAAAAATACAGGAACAGAAACAGAAACAATAGCATGCCACACGATCCAAAGCGCTGCGCTATGTCTATCGAGACGCCGGTTGTAAAAGAGTGGATATGACAAGTAAATATGGTAAGGTAATGAATGTGACGTGATGAGGAAGAAGGCGGTCGTCGTAGAGAGGTCATAAGTCATATGCCACCAAATATCGTGCAACTTAAGGTAGGTAGGTACCTATCCTTGGATAAGAGAGACATGGGTGATCGGGTATGTTAGCTTCTGGAGCGCATCGATGGTACAACGTGCTCTGTGGAGAGGCGTAACTGGTTATATCACCCGATGAACCTGCTGTGAAGACTTCTGGGTGCCCCGTCCCATGGTGAGTTGTGACAGGGAAAGGGTTCGTGCGGCCTTGGTTTGCGCCAGATCTTCCTTGTCCAGATCTTCACCGAACGCTCCGAAGCTATGTCCCTCTTCACGAGGGGTTTCAAAAGTGTCAGAGTATTCGCTCTCGTCTCCGTGGCCGGTTCCAATACCAGAGTCCTCGGGGTCGACATGTCGATTTTGCGATCTTGTCATGATCGCCAAGGATGCGAGATTATCGTCGTCATCGTCGTGGTCAAACGCAGACCTGTCACCGAAGGATTTGGCTGTCGGAGGCGGATCGAATCCGCTATTCGTGTTTACCGAATGAGACAAGATGCTGAGTTGGTGGCCAAGCGTCTTGACCTGGGTCTCTAGAGCTTCTCGTGCTGAGCGTTCGGTATGAATCAGGGCAAGGAGTGTTGTATAGTGGTCCATGGTGAAGATCTCGGGGGTGTTCTTAAGAAGGCTCGGGAGACTAGCTGCACCACGAATTGTTGCAGTCGAGGTGGGACGGTCTTTGCTGCTGTCACTCAGAATAGCCGAAGAATGCGGATCAAGCAAGACGCTTCCCCTCTGGCCTGCTTTTGAATAATTTGGGTAGCCGCTGGAACGACCAAAGCTCTTTCTATGGTCCCATCTGCTTCGATCAGCCTGATGATCTGGCAAATCCGTGTTGGCTTGACCCTCAATCGGAATTAGGGGAGCAGGTCGATCTGGTGGTCCCTGGTGTGGCTGCCAGCCTGGAGCAGCATCACACATTCGGTCGAGGGCCTGCTCCAACCGATAGACTCGAGATTCGAGATTGTTTATCCGAGTTTCTAGGTTTGCTGCATGTGTGATTTTCATGCCTCCCACCTGCTTCATGTCTGCAAAGGATCCAAAATTGAAAGGCTCTGCCTGTGTTTCTTTTGGAGCGTCTTCAAATTGCTGGGCCTGTTCGATTTCCTCTATGGCGATGCCTTCTCCTTCAGCGGGGTTTGACGACACTGGGGACATGAAGGTCGGGTCGTAACTCTCCCTCCAATATTTGATCTCATCACTGCGTCGACGAGTATGGCCATGGCTTTCATCTGGTAGCCCCGATAAGCTCCGCGACCTTCGGCGCACACCCGGGAGGTCGCTGGTGATTGCACGACCAATCTCGTGGGCGTTGTCGTCGCTCTGATCTTGCCGACTCTCCCGGCCATGGCTGCTAGCAGGTCGTGGTGAAAGGCCCGCCAAGTTGTACTCGCGCAATCTGGTTGCACTTATTCGGGCGTGCGATAGACCAAAGTCAGCGCTTAATGAGTTGCGCGCGCTCTCGATGGCGCGGACATCTTCTGGGCGGATAGAGTGGGATCTTAACGCCCGATCAAATTCAGTGATGGGCAGGGAAGCTGATCGCTTGGATTCCGCTCCTGGGAAAGGTCGAGTCCGTGACCTGGGAGCTGACCTGTCTCTATGACTTAGACTAGGCACCGAGTCTTGGCCATCTTCACCCGTTGATCGACGGTATGGCCCAGGGCGCATTGGCGTGGAACCGGTTTCCGAATCAGTATTGTTGGAACTGTCGTTGCCGCTTGATTTCTTTTTCCGATTGAAAAGCTTCCCCAAAGCACCCCGGAGAGTTGACTGCTTGCGTTGAGGGCGCTCCTTGTCCCTCGTGTCCGCGCTGACGAAGGAATGCCGCACATTGTTAGATGGTTCAGCCTTTTGCAAGCGAGTTATTGTGCCAGGCTGTCGAGCATGCAAGGAAGACCTCGGCTCTTCCCTGAAAGCGTGAGGCCCATTCTGACGAGGCTCTGGGAACGTGGGAGATCTGAAATCGTTGCGCGACGGGGTGGGCTGAGTGGCCTGGGATTCTTTGAATTCACCCTGGACAGGCGTAGCCATGTTGGTACCTGGGTTGCGAATAGGGAACTCGTCGTCCAAAGAAGTCGAAATAGGGACAGGTCCAGATATCCTGCCGCGGATATTGGACTGCTGTACATCAACAGGCTGAGCAGTGGGAGCAGTGCTGGCTGCTGATCTCCACGGCTTCTTCATGTTGGAAACGTGAAGGAGGACAGCAAGCTGCGGGTCGAATAGAGAAGTAAAAATATGACAAAAGGGTCTTGAGCGAGGGTAAAAGAATGGAATGTCGGAGTAAAAGCGGTCAGAGATAGATACTGTAGATGGATGGCATGTCCTGGCGCATATTCATGAAGGAGTGCTCGTAAAACAGGTTCAGAATCCGTGCGCTCATCTATACAAGGGCAGCCTGGCCTATCATCCGGTTGATGAGCTTGGTTTCTTTGCGTTCAAGGGCGCATGAAGACACGGCGTGAAACAGCCAAACGAGTGTGAGAGGAAAGGAGAGAGTTAAAATCAGTTGACAGCTTATGGCATCGCGGGACTAGAAAAAAAAAAAAAAAAAGTCGCCCTTGCCGTCCGAAAAGGGCGAGCAAGAATCCAGGGACTGACTGGAGAGGAGGAGGAGGAATGGGAGGACGAGAGGGTTTGAAACAAATGCATACATACAGTACAGTACACATGGGCTTGGAGCGGTCCAAGTGGGTGGGCGACTGGCACCTATTAATGTCGGCTCAGATACATATAGGCCTACATACTATATAGGTAGGTAAGGTTGGTAGACAGGGCACATAGGTAGTTAGACATGAGACGCACGCCATGCGAAACCGCGCTTGATGGTGCGGGACAGGGACCATTTGCGGGTTCTTGAAGCGCGACGAGACGTTCAATGCCACGCTGGATGGATGACAAGGAGGGACGAAAGGGGGGCCCTTGTCAGCTTGACATCCAATGCCTGACAAGGGCCCTGACGGGGGAGAGGGGACAGCACCTACAATCCAATGGTTCAGTTAGATAGGTAGGTAGGTAGTGTCTGTCTGGTAGACGAGCGGTGACTTGGATCAGGGTAGAGTGAGGGTGATGATGAATGGGCAAGCCGTTTGGATTCCTGATGCTCTCCTATGTGTATCGTGTATGTATGTATAATAATACACAAGGCAGCCTGAGAGCTAGCAGAATTGATCTCAAGAGCTCTTTGGTATTAGACTAGACAGGGGGTTATTCGTTCACCTGCACCTGTCGTTGCACCCTCTCTCTTGCACACCCTTGTCGAGCAGACGGACGAAGCAGAATTGAGAACAACGGACATCTAGGACTCGGGTTGATGCACCGCTCGGCTGAGAACCCTGGACATGACATTTCAGTTGAAGCGACAAGGGTGATGCCTCAAGATCGAAACGCACGAGCCCATCAAAGATGACAAGACTGTCGTTGCCAAGAATGAGTGCTGAATTCCATTGACTGGGGACGTAACACGACAATGGCCTCGATAGACGGGCTATGACTATTTAGAGTACGTACTTGTAGAGGCTTCAACGGTCTGGGATCTGGGTATCTTGCCTCGTGGCTCGAGGCCGGGTACAGGGCATTCCGGGGCATTGTTGAGACAGGGGCACCCTGTATGTTTCTCTCGCCTCCACTACCTACCACAAGAAGGGCACAGCAGAAATGAGCAGGTTTACAATGCTACCTCAGTAGGTAGAGGACAAGACGACAAATCGAGTAATACTTAACCAACGTTAATAACTAGTTCGTGGCTATTGGTTTTGCGAGACCATCGATGCCACTGCTTGGGTTGGGTTGGGTTGCGTTGCGTTGCAATTTGAGCGGCACGCGCCGCCTCCTGACTAACTAACTAATAATGAGAGACGGGTGAGGTGCCCTGAGCGGCAAAAGGTGGAAATGAATGAAAGCCAATACGATACACGCTGTCAATGCTTGTTACTATGCAAACTAACGATGACAGTGCATCAAGTATGAGATGAAAATCGAGCTCATGGCGTTACAGATGGACCACCATCATTCATGCAAGATGCCTCAGATTCGTCTTGAAACCTTGGTCCATTGATTACCTTGATCGTCCTTCTAGACCATCTCGTCCTCAGCTGTTGATAATATCAACAGTCTCCCGTCTGTCTGCGCCTGGACAAGCAAGCACTAGACTCCCACTATCTGCGGCCCCATGCGATCTAACGAAGCACGACAGAGCCTCTAACCACTTAGCGTCCGAGGCCTTAAGCGGCCCAGCTCAACTGGGCTTGTTTGCATAGCGTTAGGGCCACCGCAAAAAGCAACCATTAGTCCCCCAAGTCAAATCAAAGCCCAGCTGTTGAAGGTCCAAGAGAGTACAGGCGAGACAACACCACTCGAATATGTACAGTTTCACATCACCAGCTATTCATCCCCTGTCATCAGTTTGCGTACATACCAGACCTACCTACAACAAGACATCGACGACGTATGCGACATTATACCTAAGTATCTAGCTAATAATATACATAAATACCTACCTACCTGGGTACTTAGGGATAGATGGTTAAACTTCTTTTAGGGGCATGCTCGCCTTCCTGAAGTGTCCTTCTGCATTAGACCTACATACATACGCTGCCAAGCCGGAGCGTATAATGTCTGCCACTGTCTTCAACAAGAGAGATCTTTCCTCAATTCCAAGAAACTCATTGGAATGTCGGGTTTATCTTGAAGGGGGGGTTTCTTACCGCCCTTGCAGACTCAGGGGCACACGTAGAGTGACTCCTGATGGCTAAATTAACAATTCTGTAGATGTGATCGGGATGGACTGGACTGGACTGGACTGGACTAGATAATTGCTCAGAAACAATGCCTTCTAGTGTTTTCGGCAAATTTAACAAGATCCGCTCCCTGGTGCTCTACGCGAGTGGAAGGGAAACGGACAAGGAATAATTGTCCCCCACGGTTCGGTACAGTCCCACAACGAGTGAGCGACCTGAAACATCGCCGGGATGTCGACAATGGACACCATCGTAACCCCGTTTCTTGAGTGACTATACCCAGCAACTTTCTCACCTTTTCCCGACCATCTCCAACAACACAACATATGGGCTCCCACGGATCGAATAGGTCCTGGCCCAACTAGCAAAGGACTAGTTGCCAGCTCTTCTATGTATGTATGTATGTGTATGTGTGTGTGTACCGATATGTTCTCTATCTGTGTCACTCGAGCCATCAATCGTTGGAGCTGCAAGCTACTGCGGGTGCTGTTTCAGGACAAGCTGAGGTCAATCGTTCTGGCCAACCCCCCGTTCATCGTGTCAAGCAGCGTGGCAGTCCTTGATCTGACAGCTGCTACGCAGTTGGACATTTCGGCCGAAATATTTAGGTCGAGTTCCAGACCCTGTTGGCCTACCTTTTGAATATATCGACGACAACCATGTCGACTGGAAGCGAGACGGTGACAGCTCTCGGTTCCGGTTAGTCGTGTTTTAAGCTAGATGCATCTGGGTATCGCAGGTCGGCGTTGTCTTCGAGATACTGCATCCATTTCTTCAAGAAGCTGCTTCCCCTGTGAAACAGGCACGTTAATAATGTCTCGTCTCAGGTGAATGGTTGGAACAATCTGCGCAACACTTGTCAAACCAGCGGCTGCAGCTTTGAGGCCCAGGTCCCCATCCCAAGGGCACTGCATCATCGCTTACCTCTGAACTGTCTCCGAGTCTCCGATAACCGTCAAAGAACGCTTCGGGCGTGTCATTGCGACTAAGTACGCGTGGTATTAGTCAAACCAATCTTTTGATGTCCGGATGGCACGAATCATGACGGTCAGCATCGGGAGGTCCTCTCACCATTGAGACGGCGCTTCTCGCCGAGGAATCCAACCTCTCCCTCAGAGTTGCTCCGAACGAGGCTCACGATCACGGCCTCTTTTTCGCGACCTTGAAAGCCGTCAACACTACCGAGCTCAATGCCCGGGAATTTGTCTTTCAGCGGAGCTAGTATGGCGAGCTTTTAGTCCGCTCACAGTCAGCATACGTCTGTCTCACTCTACATTTTGGGACGTACCTGGGCATTGTAAGGTGTTACGACAGCTATATCTTCTGGGCGGACCCCGGCACCCACGAGTTGCCTCACGTGCTGTTGTACAAGAGCAGCCTCCATCTCGTTGCTCTTACTGTCACCATGCAAACCTGCTCTGCCCTTTCTAGGAGTCTCCTTGCCGTCTTCCTCGCTCTTTTCGGGAAAGTCGCCTCCCTGTGTATCTATGAAGATGACAGGTTCATTGGTGTCCTCATTGTCCTGGACCTCATATTCAAGGTCTTTCAAGAGGCGATGTTTCACCGCATCAGCAGCGATCAGCTTAGAGTCGTATAACTCATCAGAAGGGAACCGCATAATACTCTCGTGCATTCGATACTGGGTGGTTAGCATGCGTTTGATGGAGGGCCCATGCAATGCCAGCAGTCTGTCAAACAAGGTGATCTCAAGCGTGGTGCCCTTTGTGACTGTTGCGCCATCTTTGACTGGCGCCTTGACCTTTGCATTGCTTGATTTGATGGTTGGCGGGAGCTGCAGATGGTCACCGGCACAGACAACCTTCTTAGCAGATACGAGAGGGACCCAACACTGTGCTTCAAGGGCTTGGCTGGCCTCATCGATGACAACAACATCAAACTCATCGTTCCGCAGCTGATAGCCTCCTGCCCCATGCAGTGTTGCAAGAACGACCTTGCTGCCGCCAATTAGTGTACTGACACAGCGACGTTCTCGTTCACGAAACTCTTTTCTCAGTTCTTTGAGGTCAGTGTAGATTGCTTTGCGCTCCTTGCCGCTTTTCGTCTTCTTGATCGACGCCTGCTTGGTGTCCATTTCTGTCCTGATATCTTTCACAATAGCACCCGCTTCCGATGTTTGCGTGAGTACGTCGAGCGAGTGGTCAACCACGGAAGGCAGCAAACGAGCGGGATGGCCCAGACGAAGGATCGGGATCTTGTGAGGAGCTAGCCGCTCGACGATGTTGTCAACAGAAATGTTGGAAGGTCCGCAGACAAGGATTCTTTGACCCAGTTTGATCATCTGGAGAATCAGCTCGATTAGAGTATGAGTTTTGCCAGTCTACGCATAAACATGTGAGCAAGTGTTTTCCACTCCAGTATACGTAAGTCACTCACTCCCGGGGGCCCATGAATCAAGGCGACTTCTCGAGACAGCAAAGCGAACCGAATTGCATTCTTTTGTGAGTCGTTGAGCGTTGGATCAAACCACTCGAGATTGCCCACGGTTTCATCTTTAGATAAGTCTTCGGAAACTGGCGATGGACTGGATAAGCCGAAGAGAACTCTGATGAAACTAGAATATTCCGACTCTTGCATCTTGTTTAGCTTCTCCATCGCCCAGTTCATTCTTCAACGGGGATGGTTAATTGTGTGATCGCTGTCAGTTATGAAGGTGATGGCTCAACATACCTCTTGTATGTCACCTCGTCTGCCAATTTGACAGCCCATACTCTGCCCGAGAAGCCAACTTCTTCCTTCCCCTCATCGATCGCAACAGCAATCCATCCTCTGCTAACTCTGGTAACAACACCTCTCGCTCCCTTCTTCTCCAAATCCTTTACTTCACGCTTTTTGGCGCTTCCCGCCGGCTGCTCAGCGACAAGAACAATGTCTCCAGTGCGCAAGCCATGCTCAGGTAGTTCGTCAGGTGAGCCCGTGGCGGCATCCGGAGAGAGCTCAAGAACTGTTCGGCCCCCAAGACCCGTACGCTGGCCCGAGACAACGAGGTTTATAAGAGCAAGACCAGCTCGTTGAAGGGCTGTCGGGCTGTGGTTGGAGATGAGTGTGCTTGTCTCGTTGATCTCTGTCTGAAGTTCTTGTTCAAGAAGGGCGAGTTGCGTGGTTGCAAAGGCAGGAATATCGACTGGCTCTGCTTTGACAGCCATTGTTACTGACGTTTGTGTTGTTGCAGATGTAAGTGTAAGAGCAGAATATGAGGTGGGATTATATGTTTGGTGGGGAGCTTCCATGGTCAGACCCCGCCACAACCCGCTCTGACGTTAGTTGTCTGACTACTATTACTTACTACTACTAACTTAGGCGAAGTCATGATGCTTTCTATCATGAGAGCTCAGACGTACCCAATTACCTATAAAATAAGACTGACAGTAATTAGTGTCCCTCACTTTAGATATTTGTATATACGCTAGCCTACAAAATCATATGAACAGAGCTCAACATTCAAATACTCCTATGGTATCAAGTCATGATGTAAACCCCCATAAATGCGCCGCGTCAAAAGCAAACCACTTGCGATAAGCAGAAATATTATCACTCCAGCGCGAACAATGCAGTGCTAGAAGTGACCTTAAGTGGCCTTAAGTCATGCCAGAGTATACTACAAGTAAAGTCGGAAAATCATAGCTCATGCTCAGACGGCTGGATAGCAATGACGACCACAAGAGAAACAACCATGATGGCCAAAGCCACAAACGCAACAATCATGATTGTACCACGACTAGCGGGAAACTTTCCCTGCATGACCCAGTGCTGAGATTGAAAATAGCGTTTGTAGCCAAGGAAGAGAATCAGTATACTGATACCGAGGAACGTGGTCCCAAGCGGCTTGCCCATATGTCGTAGTGTCTGGGTGTTGCTCCGAGAGTTATTGCCATGCTCGCTTTCGAGAGATGTATTGAGCCGAAAGAGCTGTGTCACTGCTATCCCTATGGATGCAAAACTGAGAGATGTGCGTAGCCATGCCAGAAATGTTCGTTCTTGGAGGCTGTTAGATTGGTAACACCAAGTACCAAGGGTGAAGCTTACCGATGGCGAGGTGATCTCGGGCAACGCTGCCTTTGTTCTCCAGCTCTATCGACTGAAACTTCTCTGCCTGAGTTTGCCACCACGATGTATTCCCACTCTCCGAATTGGCTTGTCGAGTCGTCTCCGGGTTTCGGGCAGCGCCATTGTTTTGTTGGGAAGATGGTCGCTGGCGCAAGGATGGTTTACGGATCTGTGGGGCCGAGGTCGCGGTACTTGTAACATTGAGCGAGTTGTAATTGAGAGGCGGCGTATGAGATATGAACCCAGTAGCCTCGTCGACGCTGCTGTCCTCGTTGACAGGGCTCGGCCTGAGCGACGAGTTGGGCGGAAGGATGGGACTGCCAGCGGCCCGGGGTGAGAGATGGGTAGGAGAAGGACCAGCCATTGATTCGGCGCGTTCACGAGCGTTCTGTTACGAGGAAAAGTCGTTCTTATTAGCGCTCACTCAACATTGGGGCACTGTACTCGGGCGAGGGATACTGAGAGGAAGCGAGAGAGAAGAATAACGAGGGGGAGGAGAGCCAGAAGAGCACGCGAGATTCGGATGATCTTTCGGAGGCTAAGGTCTAGATGTCGAGCAGGGGGCCGGCAGTTTCCCAGACGCCACAAAGACCATCTCCGTACGGACGGCGAGATAGATAGTCGACCACATGCATGTTGATATCTACCAGGACCGGTACCAGCCTGAAGTGCTATCGGGCTTGCAAGGAATAGCTGCTAGCCCGCATGAAATGCAAAGAACAAAACATCATAAGAACATAGCTATACCGCACACTGTCTCATGAATCACCCGTGCCGTGTCTCAACTCGCTCGCTCACTCACTTTACAAGAATGGGAGGATACACACCTCAAGGATCTCATTTATGCGCGCATTGGAAGATGAAGCCCGTCCTAGTTGGAACCCGACACTTGAAGCTCGTGGGGCGGGGCCATTCGCATCTGAATCTGCATTGGCATCTGCATCTAGAGCATTCTCGGCCATCACGAGATCAGCACGATTGATTGATTGATTGATTGATTGATTGATTGAATGGCGAGAGTCAAGGGGCCTGGTGAGAATAGAACGCGGCTATACTGTACTGCGATATAGCGTTAGGAACAGACGGAACAGTTCTAGTACGATATGGCGAGCGTGCGTGCGTGTTTTCCAACGTTGACAAGGTTATTGTAAAGTTAAAGACACATTTGAGGTCAAGACAAGCTTAGTCTGGGGTCCAAGCCTAACTTAGGTAGTACCCAACTACCGTAGCCTCCTACAGTGGGGTTGTAGCCTGTGACAGGCGCTCCGGGCTCTTCAGCCGCTGAAGCATCTATATCTCCATTGGATGACACCAAATTAAGCAGAAGCACGTCATGGTGCTAGGGAAGCAGAATGACGACCGTGAGACCAAAGCTTTCGAGGTCTGAATACCTTCACTTTGAAATGTTTGAACCAATCCTTGATAGCCCAGGATCTTTTTATAGCTGTGAAATTATCATGGATCGGAGTCTTTTGCGACTTCTTTAACAAAATCTGTTGGTCAGAAGACACAACACTTGATTAGGCCGCACCATCATGTGATCATTCTATCTACTAAGGTATCTACTATCTATGGTGGGCGCGCAAGACTCCCAAGAGTGGTTCGGTTCATCTTATACCCACTGGTACTTACTATTGTGATTTATCGTCTCCTCCTTGTCTTGTGTATAAAGATAAAAGGGGCAGTTTATCCTGGTTGCTCTATTCTACCTCCTGATATTAAACATGGTGTTGCCTGTGTCACTAACGATCCCGGAGAGTCCTTGAAAATGCCTCATGGCCTCACTCATTCGATACCTTTGTCACTTAATCAAGAAGATTTCGTGCTTCATGCCTGGAACACACACTCACAACTCACTACCTGATCACAATATATACTTACATAGCAAGCCAACTCCTAAGTTAGTGGCTCTTATATCTCCGAGTCCTGTTCTATACATTTTCCCATCTTCGGGTCTATGAAATCGCAAACTCCGGATTGCCCTACTAAACACCGGATCCGACTCTCCACTGCCGGCATTTCGCATCCGAATCGTTTTCCTATTTAGGAAACCAATCCAATGCTCCACTGGCTGGCTCTGCTACCTCGCCGGTTTAATTCCGAAATCTGCTCTTACAACCGTGTAAGAGAACCACGATGGCATCATGGAGAAGCAATAGAGTTGAAAAAAGGAGGTGGATTTCAAGAGGAGTCAAACATTTAAATATAGAGATTAGGTAGCTCGAGAGACACTATTTCCTCATCACATCAATTTGCATCACACTGTTCTAAACACCTTCCTCTCCAACAGATATCTATCTTCATCTTCCCTATATACATTCCTTCCACTTCCACTTCCACTTCCACCAAACCCATCATGGTTCACCAAATCCTAGGCAAGCAGGTTGGCCCTATCGGCTTTGGACTCATGGGTACTCACCCCCCTTGATGAACCACAACTTCTTATTGTTACCATGCTAACCACTCCCAAGGCTTAACTGCGCGTCCTCTACCTGACGAGGACGCTTTCGCTGCCATTCGCACCGCCCTCGACTCGGGTTGTAACTGGCTCAACGGTGGAGAGTTCTATGGGCCCCCTAATGCAAACTCCCTAGCTCTCATGCGCCGATACCTTGAAAAGTATCCAGAAGATGCTGATCGGATTGTTCTCACCATCAAGGGAGGCCTGGGCCCCAACTACGTTCCTCTCGGGACCAAGGAGAATATTCGCCGCAGCATCGATGATTGCCTCGAAACCCTGGGTCCTGTTGGTCGGATAGCTTCCTTCGAAATCGGCCGCAAGGACCCCAATGTTGACTATGAGGAAGACACTCTGGCAGCAATCAGCGAGTATGTCAAGGATGGCAAAATCGACGGCATCTCGTGCAGCGAGCTCAACGCCAACACACTCCGAAGTGCTGCAAGGAAGTTCAAGATTACTGCACTCGAGATTGAGCTTTCTCTATTCACCACGGACCCCCTGACCAACGGCCTCCTCGAGGTTTGTGGCGAACTTGACATCCCAGTTCTTGCTTATTGTAAGTACTCTACTCCAACATCCCAGGAAGTGATACGATCACTGACGCAACATTCTGGCACCCCTCGGACGAGGTTTCCTCGGAGGCCAGATCAAGTCTGTCGAGGACCTTCCAGAGAACGACATGCGTGCCAAGATCCACCCACGCTGGCAAGGCGACAACTTCCGCAAGAATGTCCAGCTGGTCGATGATATCGAAGCCCTTGCAAAGAACAAGGGATGCACAGTGAGCCAGATCGCCATCAACTGGCTCTTATCACTCTCTCGCCGCCCAGGGATGCCTACGATCGTGCCCATCCCTGGCTCTACCAAGCCTGGCCGTATCCGCGAGAACGCGACAATCATCGATCTTACAGAGGAGGACTTGCGCGATATCGACACGCTACTTGCATCTTTCACGCCGGCCGGTGACAGATATCCGCCTCAACACATGAAATACGTCAGTGCTTAGGACAAATACTGCGGAATAGGATCATGGTGCAAATTGGAGGCGACACATCGGGTAGTATTGCCTGTGTATTTTGTAAACCAGTTAAACACCATCGTTTCAGCTTGGTAGGTAAGGAGCTGCCTCCGAGACTTGGCTTGGTCCAACATATTTAGCCTATTGTATAAATTTGGGTGTGCATAAGAGGGTATTGGACATAGAAGACACTTTAAAGTTGTAAGCTTCTGTAAATGCATTCATACAATCAGTCATGAAGTCATGTTCCTCGTATAAAGGTCGTTTCAAACAAGCCCATAATAGCAACACTTTGTCCATCAGACGACCATATTGACCGGCACGGGATAAGTGCCACTTCGCATGTACCTCCAAGATTGTTCCATATGGAAACAATCTGAGACGTATCTGCATAGACCAAAGTTAATTTTGTTTGTACCGTTTCTGGCCCATGAGGGTGGAGTTGATGGAGTGATTCCTGCATGATTTTGCACATATCGATCTTCAAGATGTCCAGGGAAGCAGAATGAGGCCTATCAGCATGATAATATGCTGCTGTACTGTAGATTACAGTAGCATTTGCGGTTGCGACGACTGAATGCCATGTTTTCCAGCCTGGAAGCGTGAGCTCAGGTAAGGAACACATCGAAAAACTCGCCTCTTCAATTTTTGAAAGACCGTTGTGAGCGTGCCACTCCACAGCAGCCTGCCGTGGCAGCTCTTCCACTTCAGCAGCAAACATAGGCGGGATGCAAGTCTCAGGCTCATTCTGTTGACGTAAAGTCAGTGCCTCCCAGTCCGGAAGGGTGTTTCGGGCTGTCTTGTCATCGTTACCAAGCGACATGTAAGTGGGGTTGTATTTCAAGTCCCAAAGATCAGGACCGTCATCACCGTCCACCTCCTCATCAGGTGATCCGTGTGCTTGTTTCCAAGCATACCCTGCCAGCTGGGCGCTGCGCTGGATTTCAGACGAGTTGGCACGAGGGAAGTAAGCAACTGAGCTTGTCCACCACTGAACCTTCATCTCCTGACCAACTCGCCACAAATGTTGCAGAGATAGGACGATTTGAAGCTCATGTGACTTCTCAGGCGTGGGGTGGAGGGCCATTGTTGCTGGAATTAAGGGTATTTGACCGGCAATGGAGATGCACCGAAGTCCTGTAGGCTGGCCTTGAGCTGTCACGGGCATGTCTATCGCCTGACTGTAGGGGCCAATGTTTGCAGGTGCCCAGTATGACCTGGACTGGACATGGAGACCATTGCGGTCCTGTGTCGCTCTGGGTGTAGGAGCAGCTAAGGAGATGGCAATATTCACACCAGCCGGCAGGAGGTCACCACACGAAATGGTCACTCGCGACGGTGGGTTTGGCTTAGTGAATATCTTGCCGTACTCGCCATTAACCTTAGGAAAGTCTGACATGCGCCTTACTATGACGATGGTACTTGTGATCTGAGAGAGTTGAACACCGGCCCCTGACGCCAAATCTCTGATCTTCTCTACGACCTGGGTGGTTTCATCTTGTATTGACATTTCACCCAACCCCAAGTCTGGAAGTACGGACCAACGCAGAACCTCGCTATCAGTAGTGAAGGTTCCTGCATCTTGGGATAGTGACGTCAAACTTCTTGAAATAGCAGAAGCCTTTGCGGCTTTGAACTCGTTCATGGGTTGCGACAGGTCGTCAAATACCGTCTCGAAGCGAGGATCGAGGAGATTGGGGATCCGGGCTGCTGGTTTGGCTGCAGCATCATGCTTGTCTTCCAACCGTGCACCACCCAACATTAGCCAGGAGCAACCACCTCCTTCACGCACTATCCTACGCCCTTGTTCCGGGATAACAATTCTCTTCTTGAACACGGAAGACGGGCCATCCAGGACGAGTGACTCGAATTCACCACCTTCTCCTAGGGCTGCCGCACCTTGAGCTGAGCCAAACTTGCGTAATGCATTCTTGACACGGCTCGACCCTGTTTCGCTTGACACACGTTCCCAGAGATGGCTCTCGTCTAGTCCAGCACTGGCAACTTTGATGATCCGTGCCTCTAGTCCAACATTGGCCATATCGATCAGCAACTGGGTATCGGCTGAGATGGCTGCGGATGGGGTTGGTAAGACTGGATACTGCCATAAGTAGGCCAGGGGCACAAGACCTAGGCGCAGTGCTATTGACTCAACACGGGTGCGCTGGTAGGTGGAGAGGATGGCACCGGCGCATACAGCATTAGCCTCTGGATGGCGGGCCATGATGGACTGTAACAAGGGAAGCATGGACTCCGTCTCGTCGCTGTCCTGGGCCTTGTCCTGGGCATTAGCCGTGGCATCATAGTCCCTCTCATGGCGAACCGCACGTCCAGTGATGGGTAGCCGATATAACGGTAGGCCAGTTGCATCGGCATACAGGGGGAGGACTTCGTGCCCGACTGTTTGGTACATGAAACTATTGAGGTCCGTGTCGGAAGATTCCCCGGGGCCCTGGGCTTCCCGAAGGCTGTCATGATCCCCTGTGGCAGGATCAAGCGGCTGGGGTGTCCAGGTACCCAGATCGATGTGCTGGAAGCCCACGGGAGATGAGAGATCCGACGGTGTCTGGAGATTGGTCTCTGGTCCAGCCTTGGTGGCGTCTCTCCGGCGGAACGGTGACAGTCCGCCTGAAATAGCAGAATTTGAATCTGGTCCTGGTCCTGGTCCTGGTCCTGGGAACAGGTTTGCAAGAGCCACAATCTGATGGCCGTGCTCGATACAGTGGATCAGGCTGAAGAAGCTGTCTTTGCCTCCCGAGATAAGAGCAATGACATTGAGCTTTTCAGAAGACATGGTTGATAGAACAGTGGCCGTTGACCAGGCACTGCTCTACGGAAGTTGTACCCAGTCAGGCAGGCAGCTAACTTAGAGGTGGGAAATGAGACCTGAAGGATAGTTCTAGCAGTAATTCAGCAATTATTCTAAAGACGGGGTGGAAGGCTTGAAGAAAGCCTCTGGCGTACTTTTAATTAGGAGCGGACATTTGATGTGGTGTACGGAATAGTGTAGCGGAGTTTGGTGGTGAATTGTGATGAGGTGTGTGGTTGTGAGAGGAGATATTGATAGCGCCAAGCTAATTCATTTGGTGGTAGATGTTTTAGGCTGGTTTCTCTGTGGGCCCCCTGGACTTCCAAGTTCCAACCATAGTAGGTAGGTAGGTAAGGTCGGGTACCATGGGAATTTTGCACTACTGAAGTTTTTGTTAGCCTGTGAGCTACTACATACTTCATGAAAGGCATGAGAAAGTCGGTTCACCATGTTTCATCTTGGGTCTGGCTGAACTAAAACGAAATAAACAAGTGCCCGGCTGTGATCTAATCTAGCAAGCCCTCTCGGATGAGCCAACAACGCTTTTAGTCTACCAAGCCAAGAGCTTATCTTTTCCCCGAGACCTCGACTTGACCAGCCGGACCCAATGCCAATGTTTGGAGAGGAAAGGCGTCAAATTGTCAATATCAGCCGGGAGAATGGCTATCCAGTGACATTCAACCGTCAAAGTCCCATCCCATAATATGCACAGTCATTTCCTCGTCTCCTCATCTCCGCCTCTGGCTCAGGGTCCTCTTTGGACATATTGGACCTAGTGACGGGGAGTCGACCCGGCAATGAAGATCACCCGAAGACGGTACGAGATCGCAATCCAGGGTCTCTGGTGGTTCAGCATCAAGTTTTAGGTAAACGATACGGAACTTATGTACATCACCTACTCACGTCACGTCGCGAGTAAGGTAATCAATCAGTCCCACCGACAGACTGCGCTATCCTGAGGTTTTCAACACCAGCACCGGCGCCAACACGGACAGCACGGACAGGGTCTTCGTCCCTGAGCGCCCAACGCGCCACACGAGATCGCCGATCCGAACTGGACTTTTCTATGCCGAGCTAGCCTCGACTGAAAGATCCGTCGACAAATGGGGAACCCAGCCAGCCAGAGATATAGTAGTTGCAGCAAGAACTCCTGCCAGAGGGAATCGTGGCCAAGCTGTTGACGCTCCGGTGGCTCAGCCGGATTTCACACAAGGTCCCGTGGGTCATCCCATCAGTCTTGAGAAGGTTGGCATAGTTCTCATTGAGGGTTCGGAGGATCAAGGTACAATCAAGTAGCAGTAATGAGGAGTTATGTCAAGTTTAACAAGTCATTGTGTACTGGCAAGATGCTGATCAAGAATGGAATCACAGGCAAGATGAACCAGATATGTGGCAGCATTGTGTAAATTGTTGATCAATAGATCAAACTTCTAAATTGTACATGAATTGTTGTGAGGATGAGTGTCTGTCAATGACTGTGACCGGCACACTCCTGTACTCGACATCTCTAAAAATCCAGCAACAGGCAAACGACAGACAAAGAATCAGAGTAAACACAAGAATATGGAAGAAGAAAAAAGACAGACGCCTTCTCCTCCATCTCCCACTGCTCTCAAGTGATACCGTCGTCCCGGCGAGCTTTCAGTTCCAGCTTCCAGCCGCACAGGATGATTACAACGAGTGTAAAGAACGGCAAGCCGCCAAGTTTTTATGGTGGTCGTTGTCGTTGGCAAACTCATCCATCACCATTCTGATGTGAAGTGAGGAGCCGCTCCCAAATGTTCTTAAAACCAAATATTTTTTCCCCTCTCGCGCCAGTTGTGTCCATTGAATAAAGTCACCAGAAGTGCCGCATAGCTGACCTAGGCGATATGCATTGCAATTCTTCAACAAAACAAGAAACCGATGAAATCAAATGTCCTCCCTAGTGTCGTGATGCGTAGCAAGGCTGTGGATATTGTTGATACAGGAATAGTGACGATGTGTAAATGCATTCATTATCGCTTGCACTCTTTTGTGTGTGTGTGTGAAGGCTCCCTTTTACCCAAGGTTGTACCCTAAATGGAAAAATGTTCCGTGACCCAAATGCCACCGTCAAAATTGAGCGGATGGCCGAAGAAGAAGAAGGTCGTCAGCGTCGTATCGGGCGTATGTCAAGATAATCGACTCGCTTTCTTGAGCATTTTGAATGATCTATGATTGATGGATCATTTAGTCGGAGCGCTTGCGCTTCTTCTTGCCCTCATCACTGCCCTCATCAGAGGACATTTCACTTGCACTGCCAGGGATCTCAGAGGCAATCTGGAACAGGACCTTGCCGTAGTTGCTGTAATCTTCGGCCGTGGGAGGGATCATAGAGCCATCGTATGCGTGTGAGTCGTCATCAATGAGGTTCATAACGATGGCACCGCTACCATGGGTGCGAGCATGCTGGGCCAGATTGTCGCTTCTGGAAAACTTCTTGCCACACTCGTTGCACTCGAAAGGCTTCTCTTGGGTGTGCAGAGAACGGTAGTGGCGCTTGAGGTGTTCCTGGCGACGGAAGCGGCGGTTGCACAGATCACAGACAAAGGTCTTTGAAGGGTCCTCGGTGAGGGACTGCTTACGACCGCGGCGGTTGGCGGGAGCAGGGAGAGGAGCAGGGGAACCCTCTGAGCCAGATGAGGCACCAGAGTCGCTAGCTTCAGCAGCCTGGTTGGAAGACTCCTGAGTGTTACCAGATTCGGTAGCGGAGGCAGCCATGTTCATGACCGGGCCAGCGCTGCTCTCCTTGACGTGAGTCTTCTTGGTACGTTTGTCCTTGTGGCAGCCCTCGGACGCACAGGAGACTGGAGGGCTAGGATGAGAGGGAAACTGGAAGGCCTCGTCGTCAAATGAAAGGTCCTCGTCGCCGATGAAGCTGCCGTGTCCAAGGGAAACAACTGAGGAGCCAGTGCAAGCCCGAGGTCGGGTGATATCAGCAGAAGCAGTAGCAGGCTGCCCAGAAAGATTGACGAGACTGTTGACGAAATCGTCCTCAGACTCGAAATCAGAAAAGTCTTCAAAGGTGGGGAGGCCGTGGGGTACAGCAGGGTTAAAGTCAAAAGACTGAGCAGCAATCTTGGGCTCAACCTTGATCTCGTCGAGAGTGAATTCAGGGGCGAGGGTGCTGTTGATGGCACCGGTACCGACAGTCAGATTCCTTGGGTCGCAGAAGTCGACGTCCAAATCCGGTGTAGAGACGGAGCGGGCATAAGGCGCGGGTGAGGGAGACAGAGACGGGGTGGACACGAGGTCGCTGGCGGTGATGCTCAGAGAGGGAACCTTGCCGAGTTGAGATTGAAGGTACACTATGATGCACAGTTAGTCTCCATCAGGTCATTCCCGTGTTTGCTCCACTGTTCAGGTACTGGGACAGCGCACTGCAGGTCTGCGCCTCAGAAGATGATTGGGTCGAGATAGCGACAGCCCAACGTCAGCACCACCCATCTTTCCCGCTACCGGGCCCAAAAATAGGCTCAAGCCCGAGCTTGCGGCACAATACCATTGTGCGATCCGGTAATTGGAGACTTTGAGATAAAAGTAAACTTACCAGGTGTCATTGGGGGAGATCCACAGTTGGACCAGTCGAGCACTGCAGTCTCAACAGGCTTGAGAGCCTCCTTGAAGCCATCGATGCCATCCAGCCCAGAAAACATGGGGTTCATCGGGGTCTGGAGCACCTCGCAGGCGCTGGGGCTGCCAATGGTACTGCCAGAGGTCGACAGAGGCGGTGTCGAAGGGAAATACGAGTTCTCGTACAGCTCATTCTCTAACAAAATGGCGGGCTTATGGGACATTGGCTGTGGCGAGGCAGTAGGAGTCATGACTGCTGGGCCATTGCTGTACAGAGTGGGAGGCTGAGAGTTGCTGGCTGAGCTGGGCCGCGAGTAAACTGGGGTTGAAGGCAGTGTAGGGACCATGGGATACATATGCATTTGTTGCTGGGCAAAGTGTTGTCGCATATCATGCTTGGACTCAGGGTTGTAGAAATAGAAGGGAGCTTGGCCGACGGCCTGGGGCATCATTGTGGAATCCATTTCTATACAAGACCATCGTGTTAGCCACATATCCGTTGTCTGGTATTTGCAGGATTCCACAAACCTTTAGAGTTGGCTGTGGTGTTAGCGGGTTGGAGAGTTTAGATATTAAGTTGGTATTGGTGTATGTATAGTTTGCTTGACTGGCAATCGGCCTAATGAAGGTGTGGTGTTCGGTTCTTTTGTGGTGTTCCAAAGAGTGGACGGCGAGTTGAGACTCGGTATTAGGTGCGTGGATTGGGGACGTTCTTGTTGTACATGTAAGGTCTCAAGTCTAGTCCAAGAAAGTGGAAGCAAGAGCAAGAGATTTATCAAGTATATCGAGAGTGCCGTAAGAGGTGGTTATAATGAATGTGAGGGACTCTCGAGGAACGAGGATATCCAGCAAATAAGAACAATTCACAAAAGAAGGAAGAACCTGGTATAAAAGAGAAGAGAGTATTACAGAGATCCGACGCGGTTGTCGATCATACCTTTCGATGAGGAGGGAAACGAAGGATGGACAAGCACGGGGACGTGGAGTGATAAGTACTGACGACGAGACCTGGCGTATTCACACCAGATGTGCTCGATAGGCAGTCAGTTAGAAAACCCTCCATGTCGTGTCTCAATCACCAAGCCAGGGTCAGAGAGCTGTGGATCATGATCCACCACCACCACATCCCATTCTCTGGATCCACCACCCTCACTCTCTGGTTCACAGGCCTGTCACTCCCAATCTTTCCCACGCCCACACACGCCCTCAAGGGCCCAGCGGCGGACCAGACGGCAGAGTGCCCCAGGCCCCTGTCAAAGCACCTAAGTCATGTCTGGGGCAAGGGAAACATGAGATGCGGGCCTGGGCGTCCCTGGTCTTCTTCAACTTAAGCCCATGGGCATACTAAGCATGGCAGTCGTCCGCCAGGCTTGCCAGTAAGGGCCATGGGGCCACGGCTCCCCATCCACACCACTATGGCGCAGCCACTGGCTTTTCTAATTCTGGACAGTATCGGCTGGGAACCTCGAGTCTATCCGTCGCCGGATGGCCCGCCGCGGTATGAGAGTAGCCCCCCGAAGCCTATCCAGTCCCAACATTGTACACCAATGCAACAACCCATGCGCCGACTGAATAACGAGCTCGGCCATAAAGTAGTGGATAAGGTATGGATGTTCATGTGGATGCTTGTACATATGGAAGGATGGGATGGCACGAAAAGCCAAAAGCTTGCAACAGAGGGTCCTCGGTCGCTTGTGCAAGACCTGTGCGAGTGTGCACAAGTCCCATGTCTCGTGTCTGGTGTCTCGTTCTTCTGTAGTCTGTCATATTTTTCCCTTTTTGACTATTTGTTGGTTGGCTTGCGTACGCGCTTGTTGGTGTGTGATGTGTGTGTTCATCCCGAGTCCAGCACTGCATAATCCAGCCCTCCGACGAACGGAATGAATACCACAGCCGCCATTAATGATGAGCACATCGCAATGCACATTTCTCCCATCCCTCGTCTTATCCCTTCCATTTGTTTGGGCTCCCATCAACCAGTGGGTTCTCGAGGATGGCAGACGCGCCGCGAGTTATGCGATGACCCTAGACAAAGTGCGCGCCATTGTGCAATACCACTCGCCTTGAGCGGCCTCCCTACCCCCAGGTGGCACGCAAACCGCAAACCGCGTCACAGAAACTGGCATAATCCCGTTCACTGATAGGGTAATGCCTTGGCGAGTCGCCATGCATCAAGGTGCATTAGACTCACCGCGCCTCATTGTAACAGAATAATAAATAACTTGTATGCTAAGTTCATAATGAGGATTGGGCCCGTCCATAATGGGTCCTGGCCGTGCACAACTCCAAAACTGGCCACTCGGAACAACGTTGTGCACCCTCCTCATGTCCATTTTTGCCATTGCACAGTCGACGGCGCCGATATGCACGCGTTCATTCGCCGGGCTATGTTGTATCACCTCCACCCGATGCATCTCTAGATGTGCTATGCAAGGTACAGACGACGCTTGCTTCATTTCCAGACCTGTTAGGTTGGCTGATCACCTCGACGCGGGCTCTGGCAGACAACTTACTCGACTCTGTGGAGCGTTCGACGTCACCCATCCCGTCAAAGCAGCCCGTCAAAGCAGCCGTCGCTGCTTCGTACTGGTAAGATAGTCCAAGGGTAGAAGGAGCCTGTGGTGACGACTGGCCGCTTCGGTCTCTGATTGGACACAAGCTCGTAGGTATAGATGACGATATGGAGCGGCAAGCCTCGTTGGTGGACAGCTTTGTCAATCATGGTTGAATATAGCTGGAAGTTTGAAACAACGAGTGAAAGCCAAACCTCTGATGACACAATAGGTAGGTAGAGCTTGAGAGAAACGGAAGCCTGATTGGAGTTTGGCAAAACTGATCCATTTGCAAGTCTATGTCTGATACGATTGCTTATTGCTAGGCATCTTTGAGTTCCTGGTTGGCTCCTCTCTCTACAGTGATGACCTCGTCTTGCCTATCACTACGCATTTCTTGCTTGACTCGCATACACCACGATACTGTAACAGCTCGTTGTCAGCATGTAAAGATACCCATCTCGGACAAAGGCCATCCTGAGTCAAGTGCTTGAGGGCGAGCCAAGTTACCAGCTCGATACAGAAGTGATGCCACTAATAAATTCGACAAGTTGAGGTCGAAGAGACCAGCAATCGTCGTGTGGAGTCACTAAACTGGCCCGCGCTGTACCCAAAAGTGTTATCGGTGCCCAGAATAGGTAGTCCATACCTGGCTTGGGGAGGCCACACAGCCCCGTTGAGATGAGAATTAATTTTATGCGGCAAGCCCGGTTGCGCTCTTGGACGTTTCATCACCCAATGTCTTTCTGCATAAAAACTGGACGGGACGGAGCGCCAGCGGCACCTACCCAGTTAGGTCAAGCTGCTACCATGGAAGGGGCCCAAGCATTACCTATCAGGTACAGAGGACGCGGTCAAAAGTTTTATCTTGACCCCCTGTTCAGTGAAAAAGGGCTTAACCAATAAAAGCTAGTTTAGCACCTCAGTACCTAGGTCTTATCTTATCAGCTCTAAAAGCTCTATAGCTTACGCCCTAAAATCCACTATAACAGCTAACTATAGCACTTGATGTGTTATCAATAAGAGAACTCTTATATCTCTAGGTACTGATAGGGGTTACCCCTGCTAGTACAGCTGATTTTGACAGGGGGTTGAGGCAAAACTTTTGACCGCATCCTCCGTAGGTACGTACGTACATACGACTCACTAATGCAACTTAGCATCTCGTACCTGAACTGAGCTGAACTTACATTAGGTATTATCTGCAACACCGGGCAGCATACATATGACCCAGCATGTTGGCGCTGCGCGCGTCAGTTGAGTTGTGGATGAGAAGACGTGTGTACGTAGTGGGCGATCTATTGCGTATAGCGTACCTATGACGATGGGCGACAGCTACCTAAGTACCTTAAGCTGAAGCTGCATTGCGTAAGTGCTATGCCGTTCAGGTACCAGGAACGTCGTCTGCTGCACTGCAGGCACAGCTTTCCGTCCTTTCGATTTACATACCTACCTACGTTACGTTGTGCAGGGCACAGCTGTATCTCTTTCGAGTGTGGGGGTTTTTACCTACCTAGGTACCTACCTTACCTTATCCATGTTTAGCCGAAGGTACTAATCGCTGGCCACTGTTCTACGAAGCTTCTCTCCATTATGCCACCGGGGCTATCTACTATGTATATGGAAGGGCTTAATATCATTGCTTCAGTCATGCGATCGTCAACTAGGTAGGAACATACCCTTACCCAAGGTAACTACCTAATGTTTGGTATCCTCCGGAGGATAAAGTAATTTGACATGTTCAAACAAGGATAAGCATGACCCAGCCAACCGTCCTTGGTAGTGATAGGCTGCCAATTGGCCAAAGGGTCCAATGGAAGCAGCGACGGCTTCTAAATGTAACGCCAGAGAAGCATCCTAGCTTTCACGTCCCAGGTCAAGGGCCAGTCGGTACCCAGACTGTCAGAATCCTGCTCAGCAAACCCAAAGTCCTGAATGTCCACATCACATCCATCTCATCCCGTCACTGCGTACCAGTACATACCTCACAATCCATGACCCTAGAGACAGACGTCCGGCCCCCATCCCGACCAATTGTCAACAACTTCCAGTCCCTTCTTGGGAAGGTTCTGTGCGATCGAGTCTTAGCTTCTTCACTTGCTTCGTCCCGCCTGGCCTGGGCGTTCAAATGCGCCTGTTCGCTGTCTGGACCATGCCCAGGCTGCCTCCATTACCTACTCCAGTTAATTACTTGTCTCTTCAACTTCTATCCGAATGTATGTACGGTCCACCTCAATGCCCCAATCACCTACGGTCCAAGAGCACCATGATCCTCTAAATACGCCACAGATTCAGCTCCCCAGCTCTCCCAACCGCCATGGGCGCACGAGCAAGCCAGTGCACGTTGGGTAGTGCAGCTCGGTCATCTGTGCCATACTGCAATAGGCTGTTGGCAACGACATCGAGTCAAGCAGCTTCATATCAGTAACAACAGTCACAATGGCACCACACTCATGCTTGTTGTAACCGCGAAGGTCAAAGAGCCAGAATTGACTCGCCTAGAACGGTGCCTTCCTGTTCCAGCTTGCTGGATATCGTTAGTCTCACCATTGCGCCCACAGCGAGTCAGAATAGGTACGATATCAGATCAGGCAGGCCACATGGTGAAAACCACTCAGATCGAGATCTGCACTAACACGGGCTTCTAATATGGTGATCGGGAACACCATGGTTTCGATTCCCTGTCTGCGTCCGACAGTCTCTCTCATGCCAAGGCGTCTGTCATCCCAACTTTGACCTCATCTCAAAGGTTCGCCCTCACTATTCATGGCATCTATATGAAACGATGAATGGTCGCCTCTTCCCGCAAGACGAGCATCTGCACAGTAGCAAAAGCTCCATTTAGATCATATGAATCTTCAACGGGAAGCCGGGACCAGGGTCCCGTTTCCCGTCGGTATCCAAATTGAATGAGAAAAATCTCGCCTAATGTCTTGCAGACTTCACCTCGAATGTAAAAAGGGCAGTAATTTGAGCTCTCCAGCAGACCAAGCACCAAGTGACTGCTATGACAGAAAGCATCTCCTGTTAGTATCCTACATACATACTTACATGGTTTCCAAGACTCTAGGACACCTGGCCCCGGGCGGAAATGTCTCCGAATTGTTACAGGCTCCAAACGGAGCAATTGCCATGTTGCTTATGAGGCTCCATGGCCGCAGGTCAATAATGTACAGAACCATGCGATGAACCGCCCCAGAATCCGGCTTCTATCTAGCCTCGGGCGGAAGCTCGACGTTCCAGAAGGTCCCAAACCTTCGGTGCGGAACCCTTCAATCGTCAAACTCATCTTGGACAGGTGAAACACTTCCGGGCTCAATAATGCACACGATTCATGAGTGAAATCCAGCACACACTCGATCTTGGCATTGACAATGGCTCGTGACGTCCTCCAAGCTTGTCTCGCCTTCTTACGGCTTCCGTTGGATGTCTCTGATACGAATGTTTCTACCCGTGTTTCCGCCTCACTTATCAAAACCTCAACCGTGGTTTGACCCACTATACTCGATCATCATCTCTCCTCAAGGACGACGCGACGTTACGGACCAGCGTACGGACTAAACGAAGTAGTGGGATAACTAATAATTTCTAACCTTGCCTATTATAAACGGCAGGACCGAATTGTGACCGTCCACCAATGCCAGGCTAGAGCCTCGGGTTGTGTCCCATTGGCCAGCATAAGGGTATCCCCAAACCTGAAACCCTAGCTGATGCACAAAGTCGCTGTGCCTGACTGTGGTGCTATGCTTTGGGGTTGCATTAGCCAGGAACAGTTCATACGAGGATGCTACTATGTGGAATAGTGCATGGGTCACTTGCTCAAATAAGCACATTGGACGCATCCCAACGCACAATCAAGGCACAAATCGACTTCTCATTTCCTGATGCAAGCCACATATGCACAAGCACCTGAGTTCGCACATGCACAGGAGGATCCATATTTACTGGATCCATATTCCTGATGTCTTAGCCCAAAGATGGACTCGGTCTTGTCCCTAGGTCAGTACATACTTTGTGCCTGCTTATGCATACGAGCGCCCGCTCGATGTACGTCTGTCGGTACAAGTCTCGGTCCTCCAGATGCAGAGCCATACAAACCTTCTCACACGTCTCAATGAACTATTCTCTACAAAGACGCTTACCCGTACCAGATTCTTGGAGATCTTCACCACTAAGCCGTCATTATCTTTCTGCCAAATCGGAGCCGCCACGGACTTTAGGCTATGATCGTATACATTTGTTTCATTTGATAATTCCTCCAGGTACCTCCAACAGTACTTGAGGTTCACATCATTCCCCCAATGTTCTTGATAAACCGAGCATCTCACCTTTCCTCTCAGGTAGTAGTCATCCATCAAAATGGCCTCCAACAGCCGGGCAACTAACGATTCTGGAGTGCCTGCTAGGTCCTCAAGGATCCGTTCCGTTGACAGCTCAGGTCAGCTCTTGTGGGCGAGTTCGTGTCGTTAGTAGAGCGACCCCCTCCTTGGCCCATGTCAACTTATTGGTGGCAACTCTTCGTACCTTGCATGACAACGTTCCAATATGATGCAGAAACATAACAGGCAGGGCTTTTTCCCAAGCGACCGCCACCATTATGCAGGAACAACAAGAAAAGCCAATTGTGGCTGTCACACAAACAGTTTCCTTGCAAGCCGTTTTGATTGAGTGTATGACTTTGTGCCGCGAACAAACACATTCAGACCTCTCAGATTGCAAAAGAACAAGGTCCTGCCTTTGCCTAAAAGGCGGGCGGTGCATCGCATATTCCTAGATCACATTGAATTATAGCTCAGTAGAAAGAGATCACCAACTGCGTCAACCAGCTATGTACAGATACAAGACAGACAAATGGACAGTGTCTATTCCAACGTCGTTGTTAATGGTTTCTGGCCCAGCCGAAAAGATTTCCCAGCGCATCATTGTGGCCTATCTTAAGCGATGGCCCCAGAAATGCAAACAGCAATCACCATAGGCCACTTGCAAATATGATGCCAGTGGCAAGCGACTACTCGATTGCGTTGACTAGGTACGTTGAAGAGTTTTGGGCTATTGAGCCGCCCGTCAGTCTACTACCTATGTACATGCTCGCTCAGCTTATCAGCTCCACTGATCCTCTTTGTGGGCCTTTTGCAGACTCTCTTCACCTCACAGGTCTCTAGAAGAACGTGCTCTGAAGCTATCGACACCGCCGTCGTGCAGAGACCAAAAGATGGCACAGGCCCTGAACATTGAGGGCATCGACAGCTCCATCGTCTTGCTAGTGGCAGCTCTGGTCTCGCGGAGCCGGGTGTCGCCATCCTGGTGCAGCAGCGGGTGTGCAAGCTTGGCCGAGTTGGAAATCAGTGGGAGTTAACCACTTTTGAGGGCGAGGCAAAAGAGAGGATCCGACGTGTTGGATTCGTTTTGTTCCGCGAGCCACCAACTACGCCTAACCACCCCAGACTGTAGGCAATCTGATTCCGTGTCCGCGGCTGCCAGGGCTTGTGAGAGAAGGGCATTGGGAATCCCAAATGCCTTTCCGCTGTGGCACAATATTCTTGAATATGTATTTCTTCAATTGACAAAACTAGCCACCGATATTCGTCTAGAGAAGTGGGCATTTCAGGGTATGCAGTCAATTCTCACAATGAAACCTCTCAGCACATCTGTCGATACCATCATGACGTCCCAGCACAGCGTCTCTGGGAGGCGAGTTGCTTGGCTTCACCTGGGCCTGGGTCAAGCGTAACCGTCTAGGAGTGGATGGGACCCTGATGGGCGGTCGAACAAGGGGTGTCCCCGGTGGTCCCACTCTATCAGGGGGTCCCCTGTTTCGAGATGGACTGGCGGGACTCGTTGGAGATTTGGCAACGGCCCGGATAGGTAGCCGTGTGGCCAGCCAGTCTGGTTGATAAGGCCCCCGGAGACTTAGGCTGTAATGATCCCTGTCCTCCGGCCTTTGGGACGCTCCCCGGATTTCAGCCCGGCCAAATACAGTCTCGAACGAATCAATATGCTGGTTGTTCAGCCCGGACCCTTCCTACTGGCATGATTCTGGAAGATCGCCTCTCAGGACTCAGATTGTTCACAAAGACAGTGCCTGACTTAGTTTGGTGCTAGCCAGTCCCAAAGAGTATCGTCGTCCCGTGTTAATTGACCGGAGTCAAATTTATAGTTCAGCTTGATGAAAATCATGAGTTGATGCTAAGTGGTTACGTACCAACGACCCGTCCAGGCCATCTCATGGTTCTCGTCTTTGCTAAAAGGTGGTGTCGCCGTGGCAAACCTCTTGGGCAGGCAGATATTCGGTGCGAGGCGATGCCTGAATTATCAGAAGGTAGTAAGAGAATGCCAGATACTGATCAACGTTTGTCTTACGTCCCCAGCCAGGCCCAGGACACCCGGCAATCCAATGCGTTCATGCACCCAGGATGAGACTTAGTGGGGTTACCTTGTCACACCCGCAGCTCTTCAAAATGATAGTCGCAGACTGGCCTTCGATTGGAGAGATGGCTGGCTAGACCCGCGATGCAGGATCGGACGTGCCTGACTGGTGGTGATAGTTGCACATGGACGATTCGATTTGGCTGTTCCGTCTATAAAAGTCGATATGAATGGATGGCCCACTCAACCGCGAGTCATCTCAAGAGCGTGATACCATAGAGATAAAATGAGACCGTCTATATGGAGGACTGGAGAAACTTCAAAATCAGCTGGTGGCCGGGGTACCCCCGGCTGGATAACAACCGGAGCCAACGCTAATAATACTTACCTTGTCCAAGACGACTGGCCATTCCGCCGACCATGTCCTTGGGACTTCTCGAAGGTTTCACATCGCACCCCAGCATCGCGCAGGATCACACCTCGACGCTCGAGAAGATGAACTCAATCCATGTTGATGATCTACGACGGTAGGAAGCGGGAGGTCAAGAGCCTCGGTCCATGCGAGTCAAGCAAGTTTCTTTTGTAGTTTGTTTGATACAAGACATTGTGCATTGCTGTTGATGGAGCACTTTGAGCTTCACCATCAAGCACAATCCACCTCATGGCAATAGATCCTTCCGGTGTACTGTACATGCGTGTGATACGAGCGAGAGACGGATACAGAGGCCAAAACGAAACAGCGATTCTGCCTCAAGCCTTTGGTCTTTGGTACAACAAACTACAAAGCTGGTACGGCCTGTCAATGTGAGTAGTCTGAGTGTCCTTTCCGCCAACCTTATCAACCGACACCGCACGGTCTTGGACATGCCCTCGATGAAAGCTGCCAACCTACCAACCCACGTGGAACAAGCTTGAGATGCTGTCGGGGGCAAGGCTCCGTGCGTGACTTGAATCTACTGCGATGAATTGAATGTGATTGGGGATGCATGCTTCATGAGACGCTCGGTATGGATCGAGAGAGGTTGAATTGCCTAGTTACTACAAGTCAAACAGCCTCACTTTGTTGGACTATAATTTGATGTTGCACCTGCAGAGGGTCCGCAATTTCGCAGCATTATGGTTGATAAACCAAACGAACGCGACGCTCGACTACATACCTACTAATGCATTAGTGTGCAGCAATCACTGAATACACACATAATACATACATACATACATCAGTACCTCGCGCAAGAGGCAATGGTTTAGCTTGCGATGTGATGTACGTACATACATACATACATACATACATACTGTACTGGCCTGCAATGATCAGCAACAATAAAAAAGAAGTATGTAAAAATTTCAAGGATGTGAGAAGACGGGAACAGATCCCGGTGGCATCTCTTTTCATGTGACAACTACCGACAATCGGAAGGGAAAAAAAGAAAAAGAAAAAGAAAAAGAAAAAACTCAACGTTTGGTGGTATCTCGGTCAAGGATTGATACTTTGCAACCGTACCGCCATATGCCCTACCTAGCCCGCAAGCATGACATGGCATGGTATGGGGAAAAAGCAAAGCAAAGCAAAGCAAAGAGAAACGGCTCGTCACCTCACTGCAAAGCTTTTCTGTTTGCCTCTTGCCTCTGTTTGACTCTATCTGTACGGAGTACATGCCATACGTCCCTCTTCTCTCGTTCTCACTTCTCACTTCTCACACCGCATGGAAGGGCAGTGTCTGTCTCAGGTATGGGTGTACCTGGAGTAGGTGGAAGATTGATTGCCTTGCCTCTAGGTCTGAGTCTGAGCCCGTCCGTCCGTCCCACCCCTGGCGAGCAAGCATATGAATCTAGGATTCTCTCTTTCTTATTATGCGTCTATGCGTTGATGGCTCGCCTCTGTCAGAGTCAGACCTAGTAGTCAATGGGTGCCTGTGCGTAATGGGTCTTTACGAACGTTCATTATGCCTTTGCCTGGCTCTCTGAGACGAAGCGGAGGCTCGATACGACGGTGCAATTCAAATCAAATCTGGCGAAACCCGAATATTTCAGAATAGCATGATGACTTGGGGGTATTCGCGGATGAACCATACCAGTCTCGGGATAAGATGGCAAACTCTTTAGTTATCGTTTGTCACTGATGGACATACTTCTATCCACCCATTGATGCGCACGGCAGCTCCGGGCCAACCCGTCCGCCGTATGAGGTGGACGGACGAGGTGCGGTCCGCAAGACTAAGAGTAAGAGTCTGATTGATGAAGTCTGAGGGCAACGGCTCAATGCCCAGACTAAGTTTAATGATGCCGATAGATGAGATGGTGTGTCATTTCGGCATAACAGTCTATCATTATTACCTATTGTAATGATTACGAGCAAGCTACAGCAGAGATACAGATGAAGATACAGATACAGATACAGAGTATTACCAATTCGTAAACTTTGAACCCCCACTCCGTAAATTGATTGATTGGAAGGATTCTCATTCAGTTATGGCTTCATCATGTTTGCCTACCGAGGACTGATCGGCTAATTATTTGCTTTGTCTTGTCTTGTCTTGTCTTGTCATATCCTTTCCTATCCTATCCTGTTCTGCTTGCACTGCTCTGTCGTCGTGTCCTGGTTCGTTGTCTCTTTTGCCTCGACTTTTTTTGCTTTTTACTCTCTCATTTCTGTGGCCTCTTTTCCCCCATCTAACCATTTTCAGTCTTCTTTTCTCCTTTTCTTTTCTTTTTTTTCTTTTTCTTATCTATATCATGTTTTCTTGTCGCTATTTCACAACATGTCATCATATGATGTGATACATTACATGTGACTGACTTATGCGAGGGCCATTTGCACTTTGCAATCAATTCTCATGGTTATGCACCTTGGACCTCTGACGGACCATGAGGGTCCTATCATGTCCCGAGCGACAAGTCTTGCCTAGATGAAGCGGTCACGGATCACGGATTGTGTCTAATGCATGTCGCATGCCCGGAGAATGTCAGTTTTGGCCTCGCCCTCAACAGTGTGTGTGTATAGGCTGAGGGGCGGGCAAGCAACGCAACGCAACGCAACGCAACGCAACATGACACGAGGCCGAGACAAAGGTTTAGATTTGCTCAGCTGAAGATGAAACGATCGAGCCAATGACGAGGGGACAAAAAAGCGTTTGAGATATCCGAGTGGATGTCTGAAACATGCCGAATAAGTGAGTGTTTGACGTCAAATACTCTATGTAGTTCAGTACGTACATAAAACAGATGTATCAATGATGTAAATTAGGGTTTTCAACGTCAACTTTTGCATGCCTCCCACAGCTTGCACGACATGTCGAGCTTTGTCGACTGGTTAGACGATGAGCAAACTGACTTTGAATCTACCAAGCCAAGCAGCTTCGTCTTGATACTGTACATGTTTGGTTCCATAACCTGCAGGCAAAGCAAAGCAAGGCAACAGTTGGCTTCGGAGTGCTCTGTGGGGTTGTTAGGGCATGCAGGATTCCAGAAGAGGTGAGGCCGATATGCGAGCTCGAGTGGGGGAATCGACTGTCTCTCACAGTGGGATAAGCAGTAGGAGAGAGGAATATCCCCGGATGGCCTCATGTGGCGGCGAGGCACGGAAAGAGAAGCAAGGGATCACGGTGAATCGATCGGGATCCGACGAGTGCAAGGAGGAGGGGGGAGGGGAGAGATTTTTGTACCGCCGGGAATGGTTATGTCCACCAGACGCGACGCACGTACTGTATGTACGTAGAATGGGCGGTCACTTGTGATATATGTGAGGGATAACATTGCAAAAGGTCTTTTTGAAAAAAGGGTTTCGCAGAGGATTTGGGGATGCTCATTGGGTGCTGCCTTTCTTTAGCTGACAGGTCGCGGATCAGACTTTGGAACCTGCATCTGCGAGGGCAGCGTCTGTGTACTGAGTGAAATGCTGTCATGAATGCTCCGTAGTCTAGCAGACGCATAATGGGAGTTGGCATATAGGGTATATAGTTGTACCTATCATGAACTGGAATTGATCATCTATCTGCAGTAGTTACTGTATGTATCTGTCGTCGGGTGAGATGGCTCAGGTGTAGGGTGTAGGTGGTGCAGTGCACTTCTATGTACCTTGTGTCATTGGATCCCAGTCGCGATGATTTCGTAAATGGATGGTGTAGGGTACTTGACTTGGACGGACGAGCGATCTGTAATGAATGTACCATTCCAGCAAAATTCCGGGGCAGAGGGAGAGATGGTATGGAGGCTTATATGCGAGTGATGACGGTGCCAGAGATGATGCAAGGGCTAATCTGCGACATGGCTTACACGTGTAGGTCTTGGATCTGGTCTTGATAGAGTGGTTGTGGCTACACGCTTTATGCGAGGGAGCGCATTTTAGAGTGTTTCGTGAGACAAAAGATCTAGCACTAACATGCCAGTAGATTGACGATTGATTCTGATTGACTGATGTCGATTTAGACTTCAGCAAGGGATGTTTCGTTGCATGCCGTTGCAAGGATCGAGATGAGTGCGAGACCGAGTCTCGATGGCCCTCAATCGTGTTGCGCGCGCAGCTTGTACAGTCAGCATCTTAAGGATTCGCGTAGTTGATATGTGCGGGTGGTATTGCCCTACTTATCTGAAACAAACACCTTTTCGTCTTCTTGATGACAATTGTACAGTAGGTACAAGTTGAGGTTGAGGTGGACACTGAGAATGCGTGCGTGCAACGTCGACACTACGACCTTTGAATTAGCAGAGTGTCATACACTAAAATGGATCATGGCGAGATCTAGGTGTAAACTCGACGGTCACAAGTCTAAATAACTTCTGTTGATTGTTTGATATCAAGAACTTGGTGAGTGACCTAGGAATAGTGAGGACCTTGACACGTATATCATGCCGATGCCATACAAGACCATTAAAGAATCTGACGACGTCAATACACGAACTCAGAAACGCCGACCCCGTCACTCTTTATCTGTGAATGTCAAGTGGCAGGTCCAGGCACCGCCGCGGTATAGGGTAACCAAACTTTCAATAAAGGTGCCGGGATCCCGTCGTGGCGCCACACGGGCCGGGCCAGCCCAGCCACCCGATTTCCCAGCCACCCGGCAACACGGAATTAGGTAGGTACAGCACTAATATCCCAATATCCATCATCCATCTACAAGAAACGCTCCCAACCTCCCAATTGATCATCCTCGGGCGCCAAATCAACCAAGTACGGGACCAATTGCTATTACGCGGCAGCCCAAGAAGAAACCGGAAAACGGTGAGCGTTAAATTTTTAATGCCAAGCGTGTGACGTGACGTGTTTTGTCTTGTCTTTGCTCGTAATATTTCGCTTTTTAGTCTTGAGCGGGAACCTGCATCTTCACCACTTCTTCCCTCCCCTTACACCAACAATTATCATAAGCCTCGAGTCTGTTCCCTTGTGTTACTACTACTACACATTATCGAGTACTGATACAACAATACCCAAGACAAGTTGAAGAACAGAGTAATCACATTGACCACGTTAACTGTTCGAACCTACTTGTTCACCTCACCGTACATATCATACCATACCTACCCACACACACACACACAGCCCAACATGAGATGGATATCCAGAGTCTCGACCGCAGCCACAGTGCTGCTTGCTACTACAGTCTCTGCCCAGACATGGAGCAAATGCAATCCTCTCCAGAACAGTACGCACACTTTATCCACCAGCCAATCCCATCATCCCACTAACCAGACACCTATAGGCAACTGTCCCAGCGACGATGCCCTTGGCATGAGCATCGACATCGACTTCTCCAAAGGCGAGGTAAACTCCTTCGCAGCCTCCGGATCGCCTAAATACGACAGCGAGGGCGTCTCTTTCACCGTCGCCCGCGCCAATGACGCGCCCCAGCTGGCATCCCTCTTCTACATCATGTTCGGCCGTGTCGAGATCACGATGAAGGCTGCTCCCGGAGCTGGTATCGTATCGTCACTCGTTCTCCAGTCCGATGTGCTCGACGAAATCGACATTGAATGGCTCGGCTCCGATAATGACGAGATCCAGTCCAACTACTTTGGAAAGGGCCAGACGACCTCGTACAACCGCGGCGAGTTTCACGACGTGACAAATACGCAGGGCGAGTGGATTACATATACCATCGACTGGACAAAGGACCGCATCGTATGGATGGCTGGCGGCACTGTCGTTCGAACCCTCAACGCTGGCGACGCTGAGGATAATCAGTACCCTCAAACTCCGATGCAAGTCAAGTTTGGCGCCTGGGCTGGTGGTGACCCCAACACAAACTCCGCAGGCACCGTCAAATGGGCCCGTGGACCAACAGACTACTCCAAAGGTCCCTTCACCATGAAGGTCAAGAGTGTCATTGTCACGGACTACTCAACTGGTGACGAGTACAAATACAAGGACACATCTGGCTCCTGGCAGTCAATCGAATCTGTCGGCGGTGAGATCAACGGCAACGAAAACGGCGATGCCATGACCGTCACTGCTACCGCCCAAGGGACTGTCGCTACAGCAGATGGAAACGTTCCTGTCGGAGGTATCGCCGAGGACGGAAGTCCCGCTACAGCTACACAGACCGGATGGCCCTGGACCGGCTCCCGACCTTCTGGCGGAGCTATCCCCGAAGGCTGGAGGCTCAACGCCAAGGGGAAAATCATTCCCGCCGAGAACAGCGCCTTCGTTCTTCAGCCTTTACACAGCGTTATTGCCGTTATACCCTTCTTGGCCGGCATCATGGCATTTGCTGGTCGTTTCTTCTAGAGAAGAAACACATTGACTTCACTTCACGGTATATGACCTATATATTACGATTCGACAGCATAGTATTTTGTCTTGGGCTTGGGCTCATGTACATTGTCCGGCATATGATGACTTCTAGACAACACCGCAAGTATGTATGGATGTGATGCCTCATTTACATGGCACGGTTGGTTGGCGTTTCTGGAACTGGGGCACTGAGTTGCGATTGGATAGTATTTGGGTTTTGACATATTGCTCTTAGCGACGGCGTAATGCATTTATTTGGTTGTAGAGAATAGACACATGGCAAACATGCATGAGATAGACAGGTGGTGTATAATGAAAGAACCAACATACATAGTATATATACACTCTTAAATGGAAAACACATTCTTCCGGTCATACAAATGTTTGAAAAAGATAGCACTAGTAAATATAGTTATCCGAATCGTGCCCGTCTCGTCCATGCTTGAGCCTTAGCAGAGCCATGGGTGGTGTCAACCCCTTTCCAGAGGCCACCAAACTCCAATAGCATGCGAAGTGCTTGTTCTATAGGTATGATTTCTATGATACTAAAATCTCTGCCGCCAATAACCCCCTTATATGCTCCGAGAAACCCATCTCAGCGCCAGCGACTTGGTTGTCGTCGTTCTGCGTTCTGCGTTCTACGGCCGTTCACCTTGCACCCAAAAAGCACATCGCGAGCTCGCGCTTCGCTCGGTGTGCCTTCTCCTCTTGTCTCCTTAGCCTCGCCCTGGCTCATATCGAAAGCAATATCCGAGTATTCTTACAAAACTTCCGGAAAAAAAAAAAAAAAAGAAAAGCAAGCAAATTAGTATAAAAGCAATAGAACCAAGAACCTCCTGCACTTTTTTCTTTTTATACGCCAACACCCTCACGGAGAACTTAGAAGGTCCAGTCATCCTCATCCTCAACAGACTTGATGGCCCATCGGAACTTGTCACGAAGAGTCTTGGAAAAGAACTTTTCGATAGGAACGTCGAACTTCTTGGAGAAGACCACTGTGAGGCGAGGATCAATATAGTTCTATGAATAATAAGTCAGTCAACGAGTTCCAACGTGTTTTCGGTGGTACTCACGATCTTGGAGGTGCCGAGGGCTACCTCCTTGTTGCCATCACGATCCTGGGCCTGAAGCTCCAATGTCTTGATGCGCTCATCAAACTTGTCCACAGCCTTTAGAAGCTTGTCGACAGTAACGCCTCTGCCTTCAGCCTCGACCTTCTTGGTCTTGTTCTCCTTTTTGAACTTGGCCTCCATCTCCTTAACAGCCTGAAGACGTTCTTTCAGCTCCTTCTCGGGGAGAGGCTTCTCTTTGTCCGCCTTGCGCTTTTCGTTGTCCTTCTCAAATTTCTTGGTGATCTTTGTACGCTGCTCCTCAAGTAAGAATTGCTGGTGCTCCTTGACCCACTCGTCATTTAATTCTTCATCCCTCTCGAACCACGCTGCACCCTTCTTCTTCTTGTAACCATTTTCCATATCGAGAATCATCATCTTTGTTCGCCATTGCTGGTAGCGGAGGCCTTTAATCTACCAAAAAAAATCAGTATTTGGAGTGGTCGACTTATACACAAGTCAGACTTACCCTGTCACCAAGCTTGGCCATTTGCTGCTCGTGCCCAGCACCAACGGTTCGCTTATGGTTGCACAGCACGGCAACCTCGCGGTTGCAGTCATTGTACAGCTTTACTTTTTCAGCAACTGTGCCGCGGGAGCGAGGGTCTGAAGCGAGCTTCCTGAGCAGTTCTGACATTGTCCAGGAAGCGTTGTAGGTACGGAAAACCTTGGCGGTCAGACCTTTCATGTAGCCGGTCAAATGCCTATTCAGCTGAGCCGTCTGTAATTCTGTCAACAACTAATTCTTATACAACGAACAGGAAAGAAAAGGAACTGACGTTGAGGCGGTCAAAGAGATCATCTCCTGTAGTCTTGGGCGCCTTCTTGAAAAGCTTCAGGTTCTTGAAGACCTGAGGCTCAACAATGGCTGTCTCTCTGTAGGGAATACTGTCCTTTCCGAGAAAATCGAATGTAACCTTGTTGGGTGGCTCAAGTGTGATATGCTCGTACTTGAGAGAGCAGCAACCCACAGTGTCGGCCTCGTTTTCTGTGTCTTTTTCGTTACCGGCTCGAAGTGCCATTTTGTCGATCAGATACATGGCGGTGGCTCGTTGACGATCTGCCATTATTTCACTCTTAAGCTCCTTGGTGTAGTCCTTGCGAATCCGGTCGATGTGCTTTTTGAGTTCCCGCGCCTTCTCAAACTTCTTGAAGTCACTCTGACCTTTGATATCGCTATCAGCTCCAAGCATGACGTACTTGTAATTTTGGTTGATATTCTCCTGCCACATGGCTAACCAGGTTGCCTTTTGGTCGTGCTGCACAGCCTTCCACTTGTGTCCCTTGGGAGGTTCGGGGACCTTGGCACCCTTGCCGATGTTGATGGTGATTTGTTCGGGTTGGACACGCTGCTTGACTTTACCGGTTTTGGGATGTTCACCACGTCCACGGAACAAGCTGGGAGGCTCGACTCTGAAGTTGCCAACCTTCTGCTTTCTACCATCCCATAAACAGTGAGTGAAGGGGGCTTCAAGGGCATCCTTCTTCGCCTTCGCAGCCTCCCTCTCTTCCTTGCTCATGTTTTTGGATTTATTCTGTTCCACCTTCTCGCTCCAATATGCGTAAATCTTATCGAAGTTGCATTTTTCGAGCGATTTGACGGCGACCTTCTTTCCCTGTGCATCTTTAACACCGTATTTGTCGCAGTATTCTTTAAAATCCTCAAAGAAGTTTTTGCGGAAAACAGGGTTCTCCAGGTGATGGGAGGATGCAGGAGTCATCATGGCAACCCAAAAGGTGGCAACCTCTTCAACCTCGGGAGCAAGAGTGACTGGTTGTCCATCGTAGAGCATCTTGACGTGCTTGGGCAAAGGCTCGTAATCAGGCGGGAAAAGAACACCATTGTGCTCAAGAGTTGTCCACTTGATATCATCATTTTCCTTCTTTGGTGCGTTCCACCAAGCATACTCTTCTTCGTCCTCACTCTCGCTGGCCTTCTTGGATTCTGCCTTGACGGCCTTCTTGGCAGATGAGGTCGGTTTAGCCTTGGCCTTCTTGGAGATGGGCGCATCCGAATCTGACTCCTCTTTCTTGACACCATTCGACTTTCGCTTCGCAGCAGTTCCGTTAGATCGACGCTTACTTGCTGAGGATTTTGCAAGTGGGACATCGTCGTCGGACTCATCCTTGACAGCGTTCTTTGCCACAGGCTTCTTGGCTCTTTCTTTGGCTCGTATGGCTTTGGCTTGCTTCTCAGCTTCCTTCTCCATGCCGCGCTTCTTTTGCGCGAGCTTCACACTAAGGGGCTCGTCGTCATCGCCCGAGGACTCGGGCAAGGCAGTCTCGTCGTAGGAAGGGGGAAGTTTCTTTCCTCGGGCTCTTGCAATGGGTTCATCGTCGGAGTCGGATTCGGGAACTCTGTTGGCTTGCTTCTTTTGCCGCTTGGCCTGCAATAGTATCGTCAGCATACCTGGCCCCACAGGAAGGGTTTTCCTGTGTCATGAATACGAACCAGAGGGGTAGCATCATCACTCGACTCATCGTCCTTGTAGTTGACCTTGCTGATAGAGGTACGCGATTTACGTTTGCTAGCTCCGTTGGTAGCTGGTTCATCGATGTCCATTGCGTCTTCAAGAGGACCATTGCGAACGGATAGACCAGCCATCTTAGCAGCCTGCTTGGACACTGGCTGATCCAGAGCATCATCTTCGGCGCGAGAAATCTTGGCCGAGGAGACTATAGGAAATGCTTGTGTTAGAATAGGGACCAGCAAAAGCTTGCGCGTGGTAAGTGGTGTTGTAGCTAAACTTTGTTTTGAAAACGCCAACGTTAGGAGGACGTATGAGCGCGGGAACAAAACCCAGCAAAGAAGCATGATAAACGACAAAAAAACACAACTCACGTCTATGGCCGTTGGCCCTCGCAAGAGGGCGATCGTCGTCAGAGCTGTAACTCATGGTTGTGAAGTTCAGGGCAGGTTTCCGTTCCGTGGCTGGTCGCCTAGCAAAGTACAATGAGGTCAGGGACTGGGATTGAAGATGCGAAAGCGTGACAGAACGAAGAACAGGCCTCTGCAAACGGAGGAAAAACGTAATATCGAAGGAAAAAGCGCGAGGAAATGATCCCCTCAACGCCTTGTGTAGGAGAAGAGGGTGCGTTTGACGATATTCACGAAAGCTGGAGAGGAGGGAATCAGCAACAATGGGATTGGGGAGAATAAGTCGAGAGGCGGCGTTCCTGCTTTCTTTAAGGCCAAGACCAAGACAGGCCCGGACCCGGCGACGGAAAGGCGAGGCGAGAAAGGATGGACTGGGCCTACAGCGAGTGTGGGCACCGCAGCGCTGGTTCTCAGTGGTTCAGCCAAGTGTTGCGCAGCAGTTGCAGCGACTCAGTAATGGGGCTAATGCAAAATTCTGTTATGTGATTGGATAGGGGGGAGT
>JAAQPG010000347.1:0-50569 GCA_013186905.1 Fusarium udum | reverse complement strand
GTAAGCCTTTAGGAAAGGGGATGTTTGGGTGGGGTTCTCTTGGGGAATGGCGATGGGGGGTTCTTGGGCGGATGAAGCCTCGGAGTAAGAGGGCAGAGGAGAAGCGGAGGGGAAGTTGAAGGGGTTTTCGGCGGTTGGAATCTTATCGGATGATGGTTCGTTAGCAGATGAGGGGCCTGCTTCTGCTTGGTAGGCTGGTGAGGGATCTGAGGGCTGGGAAGTGTTGGCGAGATGCTCTGCTTCTTTGGAGGATGACATGATGACAAGAAGTTGGATTAAAAGGTAAGATTAGGTAACGATTGAGGAGATAGATGAGAGTAAGATGAGAGGAATTGAATACGATAAATAACTCAGCGACCGTAAGATCTTAAATAGCTGGTAAACACGGCTTAAATGCCACTTCGTCATCGGTTATAACGGCATCTTGCTCAGCCCTAGGATCTGAATTAACCCAGATACTGAACCAATAGGAGACTCCGACAATCGCGCGGCTGAATTATCTCGAATGGCTTGACGGATTGAGACTAGTACGTGAGGCTCAGGGTAAGCGAGAGCGAGGGGATCCAGTTGTGAAGCTACGTAATGAGGCTGTGCTTACTTCGAATGAATTGCTTTGTTTTGAAGGTGAACAGCCTGGAACAGATCACGCATTAATTTCTGTTCAATATATCATTCTGGAATGGCCAGACTACTCAATTTCCTGCATGCTCACGGCGCTTGGGTAACATATCTTCCTCGTCTGGGGATGACTGCCGCCTATAAGGTTGAGCTTTAGCCTGGGAAAAGTGCCCAAACATCCTCAGTCAAATTCTCCTCATCATGCCGCCGCATATTCAACCTGAAATAGTGAATCCCCCCCTGCTCAACAAAGAAACACTGTACCTTTGCTCCCTTCCGCCAGACCAGCTGCGCCTCCGGACATTGAGAAAAATGCAAAGCAGCTTCATCCTCAGAGTATGATCGATCGCGAGCGTGAAACGACGGATTAAACAAGATATTTGCGCTCGACAAGGAAATCAACGATGCGTCGCTTTGCTTCCAGATGTTCAGATGGCAACCTATACAACTCACGCCCGTCTTGAGCCTCCCCGTGCAGGGATTGAGACAGGGGAAGATTATGCTTGCTGCGAGGCGGTAGTGTAGCCAGCCAGGCTTGAGAAGGGCTTGGCCAGGTTCTTCCATGGTGCTTTCGACTTTGATATAGGCGGCTAGTAAGTCCTTTGCTAGAACGCCACGGGTCTTGGACATTTTCTTAGCATCATCCCAGTTATGCGTCTTGAAGGTACGTATAGCCTTTGACTTCAAAGCGTTGGTGAGGGCATCACCATGGTTGGCGTATAAACGTTTCCAATGTTCCCTCCTGCTGATGCGTGCTTCGTTGACGAGTGCTGTCTCTGGTGATGTGCGAAGACACTCGAAACAGCACCGTTTAGCAGTCGGAAGGAACAAGAAATCGCCGAATTGTCCGCAGAAAGCACACTTTGTCGTCGTCAGTGCGGTATAGATATCTAAGTACGAGACATAGCTGCTAAGGTCTGTGCGTCTCAAAGCATTCAATGCATCCGGGGCGTGGCGCAGAACTCGCTGGTACGTGGTGATAGCAGTTGAGACGTAGCGCGCCCTCCGACTGATTTGTCTAAACCGTCGGTACGAATCGATGTCTAACTGCAATAGGATACCTTCTAGAAGCTCTTGAGGCAGTCGCACCATAATACCCAAGTTCGGGACTTGAGTTTTGTAGCACCTGGCGAACAGCCTGTAGACTGACGTGGAGAACTCTTCGGCTTTGGGGTCGTGGTTGGGATAGTAGTATTTGGTACGTTTATAAAAACATGTTTCAAGGAGTTCACGCTTGCTTACTGTAATTCTTTGTGCAATGCTAGAGAGATCTAGTGCTGAGTTAGTGCTTGGGATAGAGTTTGATGCCATTTTGTTGATGTGTTGGGATGGAAGTTATTGGAAGGAAAGAATGGTCGGGGAATGAGAGATGAGAGTGATTGGGAGGGTCACGAAAGGGTGCGAGGACTTTGTTTATCTACTGAAAGTTCTGAAATTCTAAATTCTCACTGCTGTGATTCATGGTCTATGGTAGGGTTAGAAAAGGGCACTTTGACAGTGGACGTGGTTCACGATAAGAAGTATATTGTTCTTCCAGTGTCATTGGAGCCAATTTGTGTCATGTGCTTCGTAAGGAAAGTTATGCTTTCTCAATGCGATACTTTTGATCTACGATAGGATCGAAGATAAAGTTGGGACGCGAAAGTCTGAGTTACTCCAGCGATTCACCAGTCACAAGAATTAGATACAGAACTTACGCCGAACTCACTTTGAATAGAATATGTGGCACTCGCTATCAGGCTCATTGATAGCTGCCTGCGCGTAGTCTAGGGTGCACCGCCCTGCACAATCTGGTCGAACCCAAGAAGGATTACATTATATCGCATATGTCTCTAGCAGCCACGAACCAAACTAGTCTTACATGTTCACGTCAGCCTTCTTGGCAGGTTAGCAAAGATGCAAACATCGATTCTAGATAATTCATAGTTACTAAGCAGAATCCATGAGTTCACCAGAGGGCACGATGGATTGTAGAGCTGTTCGTTCATAATATAACGTATGTTATTCTGAATGTCAAGCTGATGGACTGATCTACTTTCTGCACCGTAAAAAGTCAACATATATGCAGAAGTCACGGAAGGGACAATGGCACAAGGAATGTTTGCAAGCTCAAGACAAGGGCAGTACGAATTACGCTTTTTCTTGGATTTAAGGCTGCTTTGATGTGTCCTGGAACGGGAGGGCGAACCTGAGAGATATCTTTCTAAGAATGAAAGTAGAAATCGTGGGTCTGGAGGCTATCCGAAACATGAACTGCAGTGAATACTTGATCAACAGCGAGAAGGGGGGAAGATTTATGTAGCGTCAGCATGTTTGTCAACTGATGCACGAGGAGAGAACGTCTTTGTCGTCTGTTACTTCAACCACGAGAGCATCACAATTCACTGGAACAATGATTTTACAATACTCTTACATGTTTGCTATCTACTAGCTTTGCTGCTCTTCCATGACCAACTACCCATAGTCTCGTTGTCCTTTCATCAGAGTCGCCGAAGATCTCATGCAGACGTAAACAACCATAAACACACCGAACAAAGCCATACTAACTCTCCTACTGTCTGATCAGATTCTTTCAGAACTAGAGGCTCTGTTAATGCCACATGGCAAAACCCACCAGTACACAGACGTAGAAGATGACTTGGATGGCCACGCCAGCCAACACCCAAAATTCCTCGTTATTCACCAGCGGCAATCGGGCCACTAACCGCTGACAGTACTCAGCTCGTTCTTCGATTCCCCAAAGCATCCCCCCATTCGCTGCAAACCAGGACTCCCGACCAGGCAGCGCGCGGCTCTCCCAGACTCGCTGTGCATGCTCGCAAGTGTCAAAGTGCTTCTCGAAGCCTTCATGTGAGTAGACAGTATCACGGGCTGCGGCACCAGCATAGATACGTCCGGCGCCAAGTGGTACCATTGCTTGCATTTTTCGTTCTTCAAAGGCTTCTTGGCAGCCTCTGCAGCTGCGGCCTTTCTCTAGTTCACCTGTTGAGGTGTTGAGATAGGGAAAGTTGATGCTGGCGGCGGTCCGGTACTGCAGCCACTCGTTGTCAAAGAGGAATCGCATGGCATCGGTAGTTTCGATCCCCAGTTCTTCGCAGTGCCAGAAGAGATCATCAACCAAGACGGCTCGAAGATCCTTCACCATTCGCTCAGGGCGGGATTGGTCTCGAACTCGCATAACCGCCATGGATGACTTGGCGAGCGACTTCATCAGGTGTGATCTATTGCCGTGTCCTTTATACATGATAAATCGTGTATAATACGGCAGGATCTCCTCAGTTCCAATCATCGCCGTGCGGGCTGATGTGCAGAGGCATTCATGACAAACCCGAGTGCAGGTGGGAAGGAAGAGGAGTGGTCCGTACTCCTCGCAGAACCCGCACTTAGATGATGTCAGCGCTAAGTGGATTTCGCTAATGGCGATCTTGCGGCTCAAACCGGCACGGATGATGTTCACGAATGCGCTCTGTCCATGTTCCAGGACCTCCTTGCAGTCTAGTGTAGTCCCCGTGATGCTGTGAGCCGCGGCATTGACATTGCGAAAGTTTCGGAACGACTTAACGTCGAGTTGAACGAGGATGGTATTCATCACATCGCTCGGGAGGTTGTCGAATAGCCCAAGATCAGCTTTGGGCTTTCCCAGAGGTCTAGTTAGGCCCTTTGCTATGGGACCATTGGTCTCCAATAACGGAAAGTACCATTTTGTACGGACGTAAGTACATTTGCGGAGAATGTCCGCCGCGTCCTTGGATGAGTCAGTCAACTGGCTGGCATCATCCTTAAGAGTATACCTATCTGAGAGATAGATATCCAGGTCGGATATTCCAGTAGGGACTAGATCAGATGACATGTTGTCGCAGAGTGTTAAAGGATGCAGAGTCGTAAAGAGTCGATGTCGCTATTATAGTCAAGGATTAGTGAGGAAGTCTAAGGTGAGACGATGCAAGAAATGAACGCCAACCTCGTTGCAGAAGACTAGGTATCGTGAGTCAAGAAGATGAGAAGGTGTCTCGATGGGAGTCAACACTTGAGGGATGAGATAGAGGCAATGTGTTGTGAGATGAAAGACAGATTTTCAGGGATAGGTATTGGGAAGTGAGCGATGGAAGAGTGTTGGGAGAGGAAGAAGTTATTCCAAGACGGAGAGATGATGGAGGAGAAGGTATATCGGACATTGTGGTTTCTTGTTTGACACTGGCAGACAACATCTGTTCCTCTTTGCTTCCCGGCACTGGCAGAGGTATGACAGCTAGCACTACGTGTATCATGGCAGCGCGCGTTGGTACGCGACAGACATCTAGGCACATAATGATTAGACTTCATGAGCCGTTCGAACTGAGGCCCACTGATAATGAAGAGTATGTATGCCCATGGCCAACCATAGTAACGTAAATAATGAGCAGCTTAGGTTTCTCGTATTCCCTCCCAAGTGTCCTGCTCTATCGATCATGGGTTTCATCGAGGTTCAGATTTATTGTAAAAAGGAAACTGGAAGTCAATATGAAGCACTAGAGTACTATATTCAGCGAACGACGGAACACTTGCTGCAAATGTTCCATGTAAGTGCTATCTCAAAATCCAATGAACTACCGAACATGTACGCCGAACACTGCGTTGAATGAGACGAAATCAAACTCCAGCTCGCTAACGTCTATCCCTCTGTCTGGCTAAACCCTCTCAAGCAACCTTCTGTGTCATAACAGATCCTTTTACCCTCGGTACAAGAACTCTTCCATTCCGATACTCATACTCCAACTCCATCCTCGAACCACGATCCTCCTGGAACGACACTTGAATAATCCGCACGATGACCTTCAGAAGGTCTGTATACTCTGGATAGCCCTGTTTGACGTCGAGTTTGACGAGCTTGAGGCTTTCGTTATCCTCCTGGGCGTCTCGAGCAAAGCGACTGATGATGTTCATGTCACGCTGTGTCGAGAGCCCAGCCTCCATGTTCACCCAAAAAATGTTATTTGCTTTGTGGAGGTTTTCATACTCGCTCAGAGAGGTAGATCCATCATCGAGAACAACGTAGACGAATCGTGACGAGATATCTTGCAGTTTTGTTGGGGTGATGGTAGAGGCTGTGCCATTTTCTGCAAGCGCGGAAGCCAATTGCTCCGCAAAGCTGAACAAATGACCCTGAGAGCCGGGTAGAATGTTGACCATTAGCCGCTGAGTTGATGCAACCGCTGTTGAGATGACACAGAAGCAAGATTGGCCGATGTAGTCGAATGTCTTTGTGGCTGGTTCAACACCGCTGAACTGGTTACCCTGGAGCAGCTTGTTCCAGTCATCATTCGAAGGACATGGCAATTGTTCGCAACGTTCATCTAAATCACTTGTCAGTAACTCTCGATTGTCAATATCAGTATTAGAACACGTACCTGACCACATATTCTCATTCATACCCAAGATCAGGCTGTACGCAGGTGAAATGTCCGACAATCCGACCAGAGCGAGAACAGCGCCGGGAACGAGAAGCTTGCGCAAGTTGGCTAGTGTTTCTGAAAGAGAGTTGGCTGTATGAAGAATGTTGTTGACAAGAATAATGTCGTAGGTGTTGGGACTGAAGCCTTGTTCGATAGGATCGCGGTTTATGTCGAGACTCTTGAGCTTTAGGAAGTCTTTGGTGATGCCCGCTTTAGATTGCTCCAGGACAGACAGCGACGAGTCCGTAAGAGTATACGAGACACTCTTCTCTTCTCGTAACGCATCAAAGATCGTCTGTGTGTTGTTACTTGTACTGGCCCCAACTTCAAGGACGTTCAAAACAGATTTCTTTGTCGCATACGATGAGAGATATTGTCCGAGATGCACTCCCATCTTCTGCATCAACTCCATACCATCTTGCATCCGATTGAACCTATTACCTTCCAAAAGTAGCGGCATCGGATCAATAGTCCCTTGTAAAATAGCCCCCAAGTTCGGTCCAATCTTTGCCAAAATCTCTCCCTCAACGCCCATGCGCATAAGCGACGATAAGATCTCAATCGTAACCGTCATCGTCACATCACCCAACACAAGCTTACTCGCCTGAGACGAGTTATACGCCTGCATCCATTGATACAATTGTTTTCGGAAGCCTGTAAGTTTGGAAGCGTCAAAGTCCGGGATATCCAGAGGGATGTTGTTGAGAGATGCGCGAATTATCAACGCTGCGGCGCGGGCAAGTGTGATTTGGTGATCAGCTGTTGCTTTGCATAGTGGTGTTCTGGGTCGAAGTTCAGAACCAGTGAAGAAGTTGGCATCGGGTTCCCATTCGACGTGGTACACCGAGTCCCAGTCGTCATCGTTTGGGATGACGAGTTGGTCTCGGATGATGGGCTGTACTATACTCATGACTGGAATGTGTTGATAAGATAACGATAAGTGTACAAGTTTGTTGAAGTTCACTCTGCATAAAGCTATAAAGTAGGAGAAAGAAAGTGTCGGCGCCAAGCAGGTCCTTATATCCCTCCGTGACCCCAAAATCTCACCACTTCCGGAATGGGAGGCGGGGGGCGATGACATTCGTATCTCCGGGGCGTACCCCAATATTTCTCGGAGCCGCAACGCATGTGAGACCCTTTAACCCCACGGGGAAATAAACGGCCGAGCTTCCGATACGTGCCCGCGTTTGGGGTAGTGGTGCCATGGCATGTTTCTGTGACATTTTATCTCCTGATCAATATGGTGCGATGAGATTGAAATGGGAAGTTGGGGAAAACCCCGCGTTTGAGGATTGATGAGTGAGATGATGGTTTGGGGGTTGATTGTTGAGTTGGGAGTAACGGATGAGGCCCTTTGAGGGAGGAGCCGTTGATCCCGTTGCGACAGAAGCCATTCAACGTTCTTTCAGCCAATACTATGTATTGCTTTGTCGATAATACTCCACTGTTCCTGTTGAGGTTACGTTGAGGCTCTGTCAAGAGCATATGATCAATGGACTAATGCATGTGATTGCGGGAAACTCCACAAATCGCATCCGCAATACCACGCAAGATCGGAGCCGTCGCATTCGTCTTCTGACTAGTAACATAACCTGATCTGACGTAGAGAGGGGATTTCACAAGCTGAGGGAGATATCTCGGGCCGCCGGTGTTGGTTCCGGCTGTTCCGGATTTGGTCGGGATGACATAACAACTGAGGGATATAAAGCTTGCGTCACGGCATTATTATTCAGTGTTACCTTGATGTCTCGCCATATCTGAGGCGTCTCAGAGTCCAAATGAGTAATCGGGCCATTTGCTTCTGTGCCGCAAGCACGAGTGGGGCGGCTGTACGTTGGGAGAGCAGATGCGGCATTAAGTTTAGCTCAATTCGAACCGGGCAATCTGGCTTACTGGAGTTTACTTCTGTTAAAATAAAGAGACTGGGGAGCTTCGCCAGACCTTCTTCAGTAAACTTGTGGGTTTGTTCCTGGCAACGGAGCCCCGTTGTCGCAACGAGTAAGTAACCATATGAGTAGATATGGCAACCGCTGGGAGTCACCCGCATCTTCTAGCACTGTTCCCCCCTGAAGGTGAGTAGTGAGTGTGAACTCATGGTCCATTTTCCAGCTCACGGGGAAGAAATAATGGATCCTCGCCATCAAGGACTACGATCACAAACTCAAATGCGCATTTCATCCGTATCAACTGGAAAGTAACAGCTGCGCGTCTGGAAGCAAAGACAGCATCAGCACTTTCTAGGATCCGCACTTGATACCGAGACAGAACGAGGGGAGGGGGGTCAGCTAAGGATCGACTGAGAGCTCCTGAACAATGGTCAAGAAATAAAGTTTCACAGGGAGAAGGCTATCATCATGATTACAGTTTCACTGAAGTAGTATTGAACCCCGGGCAACTGAGTGAGAACTCTACATACTCGTGCATATCATTTAATCCCAACTAAACTTAGGCTATAATGGTTATCCTCGACTGGCGGCAACAACAGGATTGCTAGAAGCCAGTGAAGCTGATAGAGTTAGCAAGGCTCTGTTGATACCCTCGTTTACACACCTAATTCTGGCTCTAGGGGAGAAGGAACCGGAAGGGGAGGTAGCATGGGACATAGAGTTCGACCACCGAGCCTAGCACAGGGACCAAGGAGTCAACCGCATCGGAAGCGCTGACGTCGTCACCTTCGAGGCCAGGAGAGCTTTCCGAAGGCTACAAACGCTCTGGGATATCTGGCCGTGATATTAGAACTCATCCAACAGAACCATTTGGATCTTGTAATACCGTAGTCTCCAGACACCGGGCATGAATAACCGCAGACTCGAGGAATCTCTCTGGCTCAACGTACGGGGGCCGATTAACTCTAGGAAGTAGTGAATGTGTGGATGAAGTCAATAGAATTACTACTCCTTTGGAAAACCAGGGTTTGGAGACATTACTGGATTCTTTCTATAAGAAAAGGTGTAAGTTTGGCAACATATCCAAGTTCTGCAGGCCACGGGGATATCATCACAGCGTATACCAGAAACGATAGACCTTGCGATAATGAAAGGAGTAGCAAGCTATTAAAAGACCTGTAGGAACAGCATATAGTTTAATATTGATGGGCCTTCGCCACTTGGAATCATTGTTTTTCCAGCTGTCTGGAAGCAAAAGCAGTGTTTTGTTACTTTTCACGATACTGGCAATGGGGTTGACGTCGCAGATGTGTAATCTTCGATCCATATGACCCGAGTTCGAGCCAGGAACATCTGTGCTAGCTTTATAGCCAGTTAGCGAGGCTATGGAACTCTTTGATCTCCCATTCCTTTCTCAAGTTTCCATCGAGAAAAATCACGTAGCTCAATTATCAGCAAGCAGTCAAATCTTCACCAAAAGGGGAATGACGTGCCCAACCTGTTCCTGTTGCCAGCGTCAGGTGGTTAAACCTTACTATGCAAGGCCAGCAATTGCCTCGCTAGTTTCGAAGATTGCATGTAATTGCTCTGTCTGGCACAGTAGGTCTACTAAGTAGAATCGGTTGACCAACACCTTCGTTGATCGATCTTCTAGGGGAGTGATATTTCAAGAGATCATTTATCCACCTATTCCCCGCCTGTCCTCACGACAGATAGGGAGAAATTAGCATGTCAGTTATATCGAGGAGTATATACACTATCCCCGACTAAGCTCCTGGCAGCTTACCAGTCGCTGATGCCCAGAGCAGTTGTAAAGAACCCGCTTGCGCAAATAACTGATAGCTTTCATACGGTACTGGCCTGGATGTTTTTTCACCTAGACCAACAATAGCTAGTCAACATTATTTTAATCAAGACCATGAATCACTGTGAAGAAATATAGATTTATTCGTGAGAGGACTCGAGTTGTATGGACCCTATGTACTCCAAAGCCGTTCGCATCGACTATTGAAGACCTCCAAGTATGGCGATTGACTCGAAAGGACCATCTTTCCTTCCCTTTTTTCTTTGTAGTGAGGCGGGAGCCAGAAAGGTGACCAGTATACATGTTTCCCTGTAGTCCAAAGGCGCAACCTGCCATCTTTACCAAACTCTAACAGCCCAGGAGACTGGCCATCGGGCACTCCACCACTGCCCCATAAGACCTCATTGTTTTCGTTAAGGACTTCAAATGTACCGCTCTTCTGGAAGATAAACTTCACGCCATTATCAAACTGTAGAAACGGCGACTCGGAGGGTCTGATCAGGGTACCAGGCTCAAAGGCACATGATAACCCTAGTGGAGGGGTTAGTGACAATATGAGGTTGGGAACACAATCTGACTTACCCGCTGGCTTGACATCCTCGCCCAAAATGATTTGGTGGGGTTTAACTTTCTTATTGTCCTCCTTAGTGGCTTGATTTGGAACACCGTTAGTCGTCCCTCCAGGGAGAATGGCAAGTTGCCGCTGGTCTATCAATAGGCACCCAGCGCCGCCCAAGGAAACAGCAGCTTGCGTGGCTGACGACCCTTGGTACTCATAGAATACCACACCTGTCACGTCCGGTTTGCCCAAAAGCTCATCTCCTACTGTATCCTTGTTGAACTGAATTCGAGGCCACGACCCCGGATTGCTACGATCAGCATGCTTCGCAAACCGTTCGAGATGGACGAAATCGTTGTATATCTTGCCTCCATATATCACACACAATATTTTCAAACCCGTCGTGCAGGCAGAATGATACTGGGCTCGCGGGTGTTTGGACTTTGTGGTGATCTCAAAAGTCTCGAATGAATAGTCGTTGTGTTCAACTGAACAAACGCGAACAGGTCCATCGGTGTACTTGTAGGCAATGGATAGGCTGGTAGTCTGCCTAGGTATGAAATCTCCTGATGAATCTCGGTCTTCGAGCCGCTTGATGTTCTCAACGTGGAGAGTCAAGCGATGACCATTTTGGTCAGCGCCCACGAAACCGCCTCGTAATTTCTCTGTTACATCGTGGATTCCGCATACAGCAGCAATGATCTCAAGTTTCTGAAACTTCTTGACTTTCTTTCTGTTCGCAGTGTCAGGCTTAACTTTGACGGGCAGCAATTCAGCCCAAACTTCGGGCGGGATAAACAAGCGCAGCTTCAGATCATTGAAAGGGTCTGACTTGTTGAGAAAAGGGGCAGATCTCCCACTGATGCTAGCGGAGTCCGCATCAGAACTCTGAGGCGTATGGATTTCCTCAAAGCCGCCACTGGTCTCACTGGGGGAGTAATAGGACGGGAAACCATTCTCTCGTGTCGGGGATTCTTCCTCTGATATATTTGGGTAAATGGCTCTGTTGATGATGCTTTGCACGAGTTTGTCCTTGGAATTCGAATTGATGTAGCTTTCTTTCGGTAGAATATCTGGCTGTTGCGCCAAAACGTTCACCTTGTTTGTAAAGCGTTAGATGATACGGAAGCAACAAGGAGCTTGACCTACCACTTCAACTATCTTATTCATCTCACTCTGTACTGCGTCGCGAACAGCTAGGAGACTATTGCCATCAACCGGAATAGCCCTAGGCTTGTCAACTTGGCCTATAAAGCTTTAGTTAGATGATGTGAGTCTTGACAGTGAGAAAGACACCAAACTTACCATACTGATCTCTATTTGAAATGATATGCTGAACCTTCCTGGACAGGCACTTGTATTGCATATAGTTATCGAAAAGAACAGAGGTGAAGGACGCAACACAGCCATAGTCAACAGAAGGCGAGGCCTGGCGTGCAGACCACTCATTGAAGCCACGGTTAGCTTCGTACTTTGTCAGTATAGCCCTATAGCCTGTTAGCCTTGTTCAAGTGTTCAAGTGTTCAATGTTTGTTCCTACCAAGTTATCCGCGGATTTGCAGCGACGGAGGACGGGAAATCGCCGGCCTTCCAGATAACGGAGTTGATGTCCCAGGGATCTACTTCATCCTTCATCTGGCCACAACTCGTCAAGACGATAGGCATTGCAGTCTTGACGCTGTCAATGGACCTTATGCCGGCAATATCCCTAGCAATCTTGTCCAAGTCGGCAATGCGACTAAATGAGACCTGCTTGACACTATAATCCTCAGTCACAGATATCATTTACACAGAAATTATTCTTACCGTTGGATCAAATCTTCTTTGCATTCGAGGTTGGAGCAGGAAAACGGAATGATGATGACCAAATAGCCGCCTCGCACGAACCCTATATATGTCAGTCCGAAGACCTTTCTCCGATTAAGTGAGTGCATACCGGATACATAGGAGTCTCCAAATGCCTTGATGAAACCGCTAGAACCAGGGACGAGAGAGTCAATTGGTTTGAACGGTGCAGAGGCTTTTAGAGTGGCAGTCTGGTTGAAGACCTTCATTGATATCATCAGGCTGATATCAGCATCTTCGATCTGGGCACCATCTAAAGCGTTCGAAATACCGTGGACTTCGAAGCTGCCACTTTGAATAGTCGCAGCTCTCGAAATATCCATCTCATCTACCAAATCAGAGACCCGTTCAATAGCCTTGGCCAAGTAGGAAACCTTCTGTGGTGGATTTTCGGATGTGACAGTGCTCTCCTCTGGGGCTTCAACGGCATCATCAATGCACATGGTCTGGGTGTAGGAGTTATACCCCATGCCCTGAAGATAAAAGTCAGCCACCGTTCTCGAAGCAGGCCTGGGGATAGCTCATATGATGGCCGGTCAAAGACTTGGATACAGAGAGGGAAAGCGTGACATACAAAACGCATGGCATCACTGTAGGGCACCAGCATAAGCGGCATCCTGATTGCTACACTGATGATACGTAACGTTGGGAGGGACTAGAAGGTAAGATAAAATCATGATGACCCGGCCGGAGGAAGCAGGTCTTTTATGGTGTAATGGCGGGATATCTTGACATTTGACATCGGGCCTTCTTGGGCACGAAATCGCGGATGGTAGGCATCCTGCGTCAATGCATGACGGCTTGATTGAGAGTGAACGTACTGTTAGGCAGAATGATCAGCGGGGTAAAAACGAAAACAGCCTCGCGAAACCCTGGGTTGGAGTATGACCGAAAGGTTGAAGCCACGCGGGGCGATAGCACGCCTCAGGCACCTCTTTGTGCCAGACCGAGTAAACTTTATCTTGACATTACTGAGACTTGGGGCTGAGAGCTCAAATCGGCATAAAGAAGTTAGTTTCAGGTTGACACCTTACTAAGTGGTTTGCGATAATATTACCCATAAATGGCATCTATGGATAGGCGCATAAGACCACGCATGGGTGTCATAAGCATGACTGTGTAATGAGTTAAATGTTGACTGCGAAAGATAAGAGTTTATCGCAATAGACTTGGAGACAGTTTATTTATGTTTTTCTAGTTAAGAAGAAAACATCTATTATTTAGAAAAGGATTAAAGAACTCTCACTTGTTTTCCCAATTTCCTATTCTCCTATCCGCTTTTTCTCCAATCCTCCTATCCCACTATTTGCCGAAGTCACGTGACTGAAAATTTCGCAATCTGTTCACTGCGTTGGTATAATGTTATTGAATGGATAGCACAAAGCATTCACTCGAAAGGAAAACAAGCGACACCTGTTCTTGCCGACACGAAAGCTTAGAACATCTTGTGTCGAGGTCAATCTCGGTGGTCACATGACGCGGGGTAAGTTGGTTTCCAATCCCTGTGCAAATCTGGGAAGATCCAATCTCCTGGCCCCACATGCTTAAATCAACCTCGCTCGGTAACAGTCCCTGCTACCCTATACCAGTCACGCGACAGAATGGCATGGGAAACAATTTTCGCGAATCATCACAAAATGGTCGGCGTGGTGTTTTCGGCAATTGGAGTCATTGCAGAGGACTCCAGAAGTTTCCTCAGACGGATGCTTGTACAGAGGTTATGCAGTAATCGTAGAAAGGCACACGGCAGTCTCGCTGTCGGTCGGCGATGCCGTCATCATTATGAATGGGCCATCGAGACTGTATATTCAACTCTTTGTCCCTTGGAATAGACTCCCTTACCATAGTCTCAGCTTGTACATTAAACTGTGTTTTTCACCAAGTCCGACATACCTACCCTGGAGCTTTCTGACCATGAATGCACTGACATGTTCCGAACTCAATCACGTAAATAGCACTCTAAACTCAATACCGGCCAGCTCCAACTTGCTAATTCTCAATATACTCTGCGACAAGTCCAGCAGTAACGTACTCGAACGTTGCTGATCAAATGTAGATTTGCTGTAAATTCGTTCAAGTCTAACTTGCATACCCTGTAGCGGCCGTAGGCATGTCCCGACCACCATCATTAGATGTCTAGAGTAGACAAAAGCCTTCATTTAACTCCAACTTGAGCGATAGTCTAGGCGACATATTATGTTTGTATTCGCCGTGTCTTTGAACACACTCTCAAAACGTTGTCAAGCAGTCGCGCGCGGTGAGCTTTGGATGACACTACCTGACACTCCAGCCATGTTGCTTGGCATTGCACGCCTATCTTCACATCCCAGCGCATTGGATATCCTTCTGGACTACTCATGGCTTGTCAATCTGTCCTCCGAAACTCGCATATATATGTTCTTGATTCAGTTGACACTTGCCTACCCTGAACATCGCTGAACAACGGACCTGGCCCATCGTCCACTTGTCAAAGTTCAGTATCTAACTTCTACCAACCTTTCAGAGGGGCGCATCATTAAGTAGATGGATATCTGACGTGTTCTCAAGCCTTCCTGGGCATTGTGTATTGATTGGTAGTCTTTAGACTAATTGACATAATCTAGCTGGGATACATCCGTTGAGTGACCCTCCAATGACTGATCCGAAGAATAAAGCCAAGTCATCTCAACACTGTCTCTATTCCATTTCCTGCTCCTCCTCCTCATCTGCTAGTTCAACGTATACCGCCCCATAATCATGAACATTAACACTAGCCTTCACAGCTCGCCCCATTGCCAAAAAGACCCCGACACACTTCCTCGCGCCCTCTGTTCTGTGAACCTCACACGTATGGCGCGGCACCTTACGAACCTGGCAATTCCGCACACCGTCCAAGATATGCTCCTCCTCCTCCTCGACCGTCGTCCCATCCGCATGCATCGTCATTCTTCGACCACTGCTCAGATCAAACTTCGCTCGTTAGCTAAACTCCCTACCTGGCAGGTTTGAACACAAACTTACCGTAGGCGTGATGCTCACTCCGATGAGTCTCCAAGATGCCCCTGTTACTAATTCTCCTGGGTCAAGTATAAGGGTTGCTTTAGTGCCCTCGGTATAGCCAACGCGCTTCGTCTGGTTATCCCAGTATAGGAACTCCATCCCGCACAATCGCTGGCCGTCAGGATTGAAGAAAGCGCTTATCTGCAATACATTCGTCCAGTCCTCTTCGTCGCTTTCTATTTCCCAAAAGAGCTTGTCGCTGTTTGTCGACACTTTCCTCTGCATATCAGACATTGTAGAAAGACAGTTCTTGGCCAACAGTGACGGTTTCGCGACTACCTGAACCCTGTCAATCGTATTGCGCGTCGCCCAGACTAAACCGTCCTATAGTATAATCAGCTTTGCGCCTTGAAACATCATCCGCGACTCACCAATTTCTCAAACATGTTCTCCATACAACGGGTTTCGTGCATATCTCCCGTTGGCCCCGGGTGCACCTCAACAGCATTCGGTGCAGCACCAGACTTTTCGATCCGGACTCCGCTGAATCTCCCAGTTGCTACTTGATCTTGAGGGAAGCCAACAGGCGGAATCACGCTTTCATCCCAGAACATGAAACCCGTGAGTCTGTCGTCAATATCAAGGTCAAGATGGCCAATCTCTTCAAACCACTGTCCGAGATAAATCGGCGACCTTCCGTCCAAAAATTCGAAGCAGAAACCTGATACGTGATCTGGCTGTCGGCTACGCCCTGCTCTTCCATTCGAGATCCCTACACGCTTGATACCGTTAAAACGAACACTCGACGATGGGGAAAGTATCGACACATGTACGTCCTCGAAGTCTACTCGGGACCGAGCTTCCTCTCCGGAGCAATTGAACGCAAGCGGTAGCGAGTTCGGCTGTAAGATATTTCGATCACTGAGATGTACCAGCCCCAGTGATTCTATTGTGCCTGATAATATTGTGCCTGGTAATACAGCCATCTTGCCAGACTCAAGTCAGTATCTCAAAGATCACATAGCCGGCTTAATACTCACATGGACTTGTGCCAGAAACCCAGTTATAGCCTCTCCATGAGGTGAAACCAGGTAATGTTCTCCAGGCAAGAGATGGGTATCTTCAGGATCCAACTTAGGGTTGCCCCGGTTAGCCGCTTTCAAACGCCGCCCAAAATTGGTAGTCATCTAGATCGCAACCATTCATCAGTTGAAATCATCTTTAGAACGGTTGGTGTGACTTACTGTGATGGAGTAAGGATCAACCACAGTCTGGTGGACACCTTGATACAGCTCGGTTCGGAACCCAACGCCAGTGATTCTCTCGCCAGCCGGTCCATCAATAAACAGCGACTGTTCAACACTCCACCGTCGTTCTCGGCAATGGTGCACGATTTCACGGAAGCCGAACTCCCTTTTCGTTCCATCAGTGTAGTGGAAGCCTAAGCCTCTAATCTTGGAATGTACATCATCGTGAAAAATGGTGATTCGATTGAGAAGTGGAAGCAGTGAACCACTAGGGCCGCCAAAGTCCATGTTCAAGAGGAAGGCTGGGTGCGGTGCGGCTGTATCGACGGTGTGAGGTAATACAGTTACCACGTCAAGTTGAGGAGGTGCAGGGTGCCATACATGTTGTCCGGAAGTTGGCCTGTCTACACAAGTCGAATCGCCTAAGTTCTCCACCAGCTGAATAGAAACGACTTTGCAAGCCTGTCAAGTCGTTAGTTACTTCATTCGTAAGGTCTAGAGGAACACGTACGTCGAAGCCAAGTAGCAGACCCCTTATGTAGGGGCCGTTCTCTGGCCTCAGTATGTTGATGCCGACAAATTCATCAGGCTTGTCAGCTTTACCCACAAGCTTCCAAGATAGTCCACCGAGCTCGTCCTTAATCCGAAAGGCAAGTCCGATTATACCACCAAAGGTAGATGCAACCTTGATAGCAATAACCTGATGAGATGGCCTAATGATGAAGCGTGTTTCTGCGTCAGGCTGAATTAAGCCCATGTGAAACTTGACAGATCCATCTCGCCTCGTTGCCCGAAAGCCGCATATGTAGTTCCTCTGATCGAGATACACTCTAGACACCGAGATCTTCACCGCCTCGTCAAGTCGCAGGTTCAGGTACCGCGAGCCTGTGGCTTGGATGCCCACTGAAGGGGTTGTTTCCGGCACGCCTTCGAATCCTTGTATTTTCTGTGTCATTTGATATCCTAACGAAACCAGTTCCTCTCTACATCGAGCTGTGTTCTCCAGGTGTATGCGCTGGCGAAGCATGGAGATCAGACAGGGCGTGATATTCTGAAGACCATTCCAGATCCGTTGCCGATTTCGCATGTGTCCCGTTGTAGAGCCGTCTTCAAGACAACGCTTCACGTTGAAGTACAGATCCCGCCATGTCTCTGTTGTGCCGTGATCCATCGGAAAGAAGTTCATTTCGTGATCACGAGAGAAACGGCTTGCCCAGAAACTTTGCGGCAGGTCGACAGGCTTGCTGAGGTTTGCAATAGTCGTTGATGCAAGTCGAAGGTTGAAAAATGACACTGTATCTAACAAATTGATGATGCAGTGGCTCAACTCGGTAGAAAGCTTCGAGAACAAGTCCGACGATGCTTGCGTACCATAGGTGCCTCCATCTACAAAGCAATGGGTAATAGGAAGGGCGATAAAGATGCTAGGGTCAGCTCTCAGAAATTCCCAACTGTTCGAACCACCAGCGTGAAACACCGCTCGTTCATTCTCGGGGCAAAGATATGATACCCACGAAGGGTCGCCATTCCTAGGCATGCTCTGGATGAAGTCAAACAAAACCTGCAGGATATCCTCTGTTTTGTAGTGTCGTCCTGAGTTCAAGAACATCTGGTCTCGGAAGATGGGCCAACATGCTTGGTGGGTGAAGAATCCTTTTGTCGATGGAATAATTGGGCGCGGTGGCAAAGATCCATCTTTAGCATATCCAAGAGCCTCAAGTGAGAAGGGCGATTGATCGTTTTCCCGCTGGACTGAAGAATGTCAGTAGGGCTTTAACTGCCGACGAGGTTCTGTTTCGTTACCAGCGAAGACCTTGCGCCACCAAACACGTCCTTCGTCCGGATTGTGATGATGGGAGCACGGGATGGCAATTCCGCAGAGAGCGCATCTAGGATGCATTATCGCTAGTGATGGATTCAATTGGTTCCTTGCTTGCTTGTGACAATACTTAGCGTTGTTGGAAGCCTTCTGATGGCTCGGATTAATTCCACGGGGCCAGGCACCGATAAATGAAACGTCGTTGGCGGGATTGCGAAGGATCAAAGGCCAGGCAGCCATCAGCCATCTCGCGGGTAGATCTAGCATCTTATACCTCCCGACCGACAGAAGAACGTCACAAGATAAGTCCCCTCTAGTGATTTAAGCTCTCAGCCACAAGCCTCCGCTGCAAATCACGCATCTAGCTAACAACTTAGACATTGTAACACAATGACTTGCCAATCGCTGCAGCGTAAGCTCACAAGATAACATTTCTCCTAGACAGTGTTACGGGTGAATTTTCTCAAACTCGATGTCTGGATCTCAAAGCAGATCAAGATCATTTGCAGATGAGATCTGTGGCTGAAAATATATAAATGACACGTACTGCTGACGACAGAGCCAGTCTTATGCATGCTCTCATTGGCCTCTCCAAAACAACCTTCAGAGGGGAGTATATTGCCCGTATGTGTTTATTGGGGTTCTTTACCTTTATGCCTTCGGGCCGAAGCCTCTTTAAAAACTCCCAACCTTATCACCGTGCATCGTGACTTATCGGGAGCATTGGCTGTCGAATTACAACAGCGAATGATTTCACACTTCTCTAACCTTTCTGTCCACAATACGCAATCAACCTTATTTTGCCTTCGCCCTCAAAGCCTCCCATTCATGCTCCAGCATCCCATAGTCAATCATATCCCACCACCTTCTATCAAACCAAATCGCCTCCCTACTCCTCCCCTCCTCCACAAACCCCAACTTCTTATACAAATGCTGCCCCCGCTCATTGAACCCAAAAGTCCCAATCCCAACACGATGATATCCACCAAACCTAAACGCCCAGTCCAGTGCCCAATTGATGCTCTCCCCGCCATAACCCTTGTTCCTAAATGGTTCCGCGATTACGATACCAATATGCGTGGCGCGATGCTGTTCGCGGTTCTTGGGATTGCCGCCCCAGCCGATACATATAAACCCGATGGGAACTGGTTCTTCGCTTTCAATGTTTTGTTTTTTGGCTTCGGTGGGGGATAGACAGAGGACTACAGCCAGAGTGGACTTTTGGAACTCTGTTAGGAAGTCTTCAACGCCTTTTTTGTTCTTGGGACGAAGAATGGAAGGGTCTGCGAGGGCTTTTGCGACGGGGTCGTTCTCGATATGCTTGAAGAAGAATTCTTTGTCCTTATCGTCATTTTCTGGTGAGCGATAAATAAGGCGCTCCGATTGGAACGCCTTGGTCACGCTTGAGATGTCCATGATGACGATGATGAATTGAGAGAAAAATAGTGGTTGTGTTGATGGTTTATGTAGTCGTAGATGGTCGTTTATCGCATCGGGAATACGGCACGTATCTAAGCGCAGGGTCAGCAATGCATGGCGCCTCCACTTTCACCTTCCTATTAGGTGATGGCTTGTGAGTCACGACCTGAATGCGCGATAGTCAAGAGGTGATCAATTCTCGACGCGGATTAATTGCGCCTGAGTCATGGATTGACTCACTTCAAAAGAACTTCATTTCTAAATGCTATTCCTTGGGAGTTTGCGGGATTGTCTCGTTCGAGAGCTTGTCATTTGTAGACATGGGCCTTATGTAATACTGCGACATACCCTGTTTCTTCGGGTCATCTCATGGCTACACGGCATCTCACCTTGATGACTCGGCCTGACATCTATTGTCTTCAATCTTAATCCAGTCTAGAAGTAACACGTTCAATGACAAATTGAACCTATCGCCTCGCTAATGACCTACTACGTGCTTATCTTATGTCGCGCAGGATTCCCAATGGCACGTTGATCTGACGTGAGCGACATCATTGTGATTGCGAGGTTGCAAGCCAATTCGCGCCATGTAAGCGCCGACCGTCAGCGATATGACCGCTCAATGAGATATATCCATAGTCAATCTACGGGCAGTATACTGACTGCCTACATGACAGTCCAGGGCGAGTCCAAAAGCTACTCGTCAGCGAGCCTACAGAACCTGTAAAACAACAAAATACGCATAGACACCAGCCCCAATCCTCTGAAGCTCCCTCTTCCTCCCAACAATCTTCACCCTCCCCTCCTCCTCAAGTCCATTAACTTTATCCTCATATCCCTTCACCTGCCAAACCGACTCCCGAATCGTCGAAACAACAACACCCCCAGCTTTAGTAACTCTAACAAACTCATCAAATGCCTCAGGCCCAACATGTCCCTCCGTCATAGTCCCAACACAAATAACCGCATCATAACTCTGTGAAGGAATATCAAGCTTTTCAGCTAAATTCGCGACATTGAGTGATTTGAAAACTCCTGTTCGCTCGGCGACTTGGAGCATACCGGGACTAAGATCGATGCCATGGATGTTTGACGCGCCGAGTTTGGTGAGGGCTTCGCCGACGAGACCTGATCCGCAGCCGGCGTCGAGAATTTTAGCTGAGGATATTTCAGTGCCAAGATGGGCGGTTAAGTCTTGAGATGCGAGTTGGGGAGCGACGTATTCTTCTTTTTCGACGTCTTGGTTGTAGGTGTTTGCCCAGTCATGTATGTGCTGAGTGTCTCTGAGACACTGGTCGCTTTGAGGGAGCGCTCGAGCTGGGACATGCTGATTAATTCGAATAAATCGTTTAATTAATTACTGAAGTGCAAGCGTCAATTCTGTTTGCTGTAGCGAGCGGTTTAGGTGAGGCATTGGGGAGAGGGGCACTTGTATCTCGTTTGCGGTTAATGACGTAGTGATCTGATCTGACAAGATGACAAGGGGAATCCTCAGATAAGGTAAGCATCACAACCAATTAATTTCTCACAGCCAAGAACTCTTGGATTCTGCAGGTAACGTAATGATTATGCTTATTTTTTATTCGAGCCATGACTATCGCGCGCAAGGGCATATTACTCAAACCCATCAATCGCCCACCAAAACCTGCCTAACCTAAATACACTCAAAATCCGGTATCAACAGTCCCGAGCGATGCAACCCAAACCTCGGCGAAATCTTAGCCAGCTCCGCAACAAATCCCGGGACACCACCCGGAATCTCCATGTTATACCATAACTTCGGATCGTCCATCGCCAGAGCGGCCTCGTGCATCTGCACAATCTCCTTGCTGTCCCAGATACCCTCGCGTCTATTCAACCTTCGCAGCAGATCCAGCGCCCTATCCCGATGCGGTCCCTCAGTGCACGACCATACCACCACCGACAGACCAGAAACTAAATCGCCGTCGAGGGAGTAGCTCGGTTGGCCGGGTGTTATGAGCCGCTGGGCGAAGATCTCGGCGGCGTTGAGGAATGCTTCGGCTGTGTCGGGGGTTGGTTCGGAGAGGTCTTCGGGACCGCAGGACATGCCCATTCGCCAAAAGGTTTGCTGCATGTTGAGGTATGTGAGCTGCGGCGATGCTAGTTCCTGGTACTCCCACGTCGCGATGTGTTTCTTTGTCAATTCGAATCGCGAGTTCCAAACCTCAAACTTGGCGTCCATCTCGGCCCATTTCCTTTCAAGCTCCTCCTTCTGGGGTCCGTCGAGGGTAAACACATCGATTTGGCCGTCGTCCTTCATCGAGCATGAATATGGCGTTTGCGCAATAATGTCGACGGTCTCGACGTCGAGTCTGCGCAGGTAGCTCGCTGCTTCATCGAGGTCCTGGAATGGCTGGTCCGAAACATCGCCGCACTGCAACACATCAAGACAGCCAGAGTTGATATCCGGGATGATGGTGTCTTCCATAAACATCGAAGCCTCAACGCCAAGGTTTGCAAACACCTCTGTAAGCTTCCTCGTCATCTTCTGCTCCTTCGCGCCGTTGATCAGAAGGGGCGACGAGAGCAGTTTCGTTCCAGCGCGGATATGTCGGATTGACTCTGCATATCGACCAGTGATACCCTCAAACGCAACGAACAACAAACAGCATACCAAGGTACACTGCAGGTCAAATGCAGATTCCATGGACATGTGGGGTATTATACGCTGGATAGACTTGTTGTATTGCTGCATAGCCAAGCTTTTCAGCTGCTGCAGTGGAGAACACGTCTCTTGGCCCGCCATGTAGAACCTATGCGCAGCACCAACAGCGATGATGGCGTGTCTAATAGGTTCGCATGAATGCGCAAGAGGGAGGACATAGTTGATGTAAAAGTTTGATGAGCCAGGTGAGCAGGTGAGTTGAGTAGAAGTCCAGTGGTGAAAGTGGTGAAAATAGCAGTTCTCAATGGATGATTCGGCTATACGAGGGTTGAGAGACGAGATGGTATATCCAGCGACGGGCATTGAAGCGCGCTGCTGGATCTGGTTCTTGTTAGGCGTTGCGTAGCCGTCACATTTAACACGGCCATCGCGACAGCGACGACACGTCGGCTTCTCCTCATCGCACTTCAAGTGCCTGACCCTACAAGCATACAGTGATTAGAGGCAATTCGCTATCCAATTAAAACAAAAATACGTACTTGCTATATGTATATTAGTCTCTGATTCGTCAATTAAGCATACGGCGCAGGGAGACATACCAGGATAAGCAGCCAGTGCGAACTTTTGGTCTAGAGGCGCGCTGCCATTTGACCTTCTTGGGCAGGATTACGAGCTGGTTCGTGGAGTTAGTCATGGTTTGTTCCTTTGTACTTGGTTTGTTACGAAAAAGCTTGGGTCGAAAAAACAAAGCAAAGGCAGGGAAAGCGAGAGAATTTTGATGCCGTTGGATGGTGCCCTTCGTATGGCGGAATATCACCCGCCAAGAGGCGCAGCTCACACGCTAGCAGGGCCTCAATCCCTGTTTTTACGACGTAGCCAATCACGCCCAAGATCTGGGCTGAAACGTGGGTCTCACAGACTCTGGAACTGTCTGTGTCATACCGAGAGAAGTCGATCTCGAGAGTAACTGCGTAAGCCTCAGATCAACTCTCGCTGCGAGAATCATGCATATTTGACAGTGCCTCCCAATTCACCTGAAACGGCTCATCTTGGCATGCACGTTTTCGGCACTCAAGAGCCGATAAGGCTGAATTAGAGAGGTTGAGATCGAGATGAATTACGCGGCTCCCAGGGGCTGAGAACAATCCCAATTGTAATTTGATGCTGGAGTCACGCTGCATTGGTGATTGTCAGGTACGGCGAGCCTGTTTGGGATAATTCTCCGTGATGAGAGATGATATGTGACTAGCGGAACTATTGTAAAACAATATGACACTGCAATCATTGACGAAACAGTCGTCAAGGTCGTTCAAGGGCTGATACTGCCAAGAATGAAAGGGGAGTATCATGATCTGCTCTCCGTTCCGCACTTTCGGAACTACTCCGGAACTCGGAAAGCTTGGCTCGAAACGGCTGCAACGCTGTATTCACCACACTTGAAGCTCTCAAAACAGTCGCAGACAGTTATTCTCATCGAATCAATGTTGTTTAAGCGTATGTAAAAGCCTATAGACAACCATAAACACTATCCCGTATAAGATATCTACGTCCGGGCCCCACTTCAGCTTTGTAACCCTTGGTAATCACCGTCAAGTGCAAGTTATACTTTTTGAATTTGGTCGCTAGACCAAGCGCAGAATAGCCTTGAGAAACAGACATTCGGGTGTTTTGTTTCGTGGCGGAGCACGTGCGCTCCGCGGACTACGGCTCACGGGAAGGCATCGCAAGAGCGAAATGAGCCAATTGAAAAGAGCTCATCGAGATGTATCACTGTTCAGGATGCTGTTACTTAGCCTGGATTTGTAAACGGGCGGATTACGTCGCCCTTGTTAGGGGGGCCGGGGTTGTTGAACACTCACCGGAGCAAACGCCTCAAAAGACTACAATGGAACTTTCTCCTCGAATGCCGAATAACACGTACATACAGAGGAGGAGGAAATCTTCAGGATAACCCGGCCTTGGCAAAGGCATCTCTCTCTTTAGTCAGTTGGCAGCCTAGAGCTCTTTGACTTCTGGTACCATTCATCATCTTGGCAGAATACCACGATGCAGAACCAAAGTCCCAATCACATGTATCACCACCCAAGTAGCCCTATCAAATTGTGTTATAAGCTTCGTCTTGACCTCGCTAATCGTGAATCCCATGAGCCGCTTTTCCGGGACACAGCCTCGACTCCACTAAAATGGGTTTTCGGAAATGCCGAATGCAATGCGCCTCAACACCAAGGAGTCATATCCGGAGGCCGAAGAATCCGTGCATCGCGGATGAGACTTCGGGAATATTAGATAATGATGGATCTTTGGTCGATCAGTGAGTCTTGTAGATGTGTAGAATGGAATGTTACGTTGTATCACCGGTGCATCCTGGCGAGGGCGTCTCTTCGCAAAGTTTCGTAGCGGTGAGGATAGCTCAGATATCATGAATGCCAGTCTTTTGACCCCAGATGCAATGTGACCGTCGATCCTGTACTCATATCATGTCAACGTGTCCCCAGTCTCAACCTCGAGTTCTCCCGCTGATTGTAGAGTCGTTCCTCTGTCCAAAGATCGTGACTGAAGGATCTAAAAGCATTACATAGAGACTACGATTCAATATCAGCCTTGAAGACAGATTGTTTTTAATTAATGACATATAGTCATTATAGCTATTCGACCCCGCTGCAATAACAACTGCGAGGTATCGAGAATACAAGGACATCTTGAGCGCATGGCTGTTTTGCATGACCCATGATCAAGGCGTAAATACATCTCAATACCAGTGCATAGCGTACATTCTTAACCTTCTAATATTTGTGAGCCTTCTAATTAAATAGAAGCTGCTATTTCCTCGTTCCGTGATTCGTATGTCAAGTTCAATTCAGGACTCGGAAACGCCGCGGCCCTTACGAGCTCTTCAGATGTCGGTGAGACTATAACGCGTTTAACGGCACCCGTCAATTAGTTCAAAACGTCAAAGATTTATCTTGCGTTATTTACTCCAAATTAATTGAGGCGATTGCAAAGCTGAGACCCGTTGGGTGAGACGCGCGCCTCGGTACTCCGTAGCTTCGTGATACAGAACACGGACGGCCGTCCTTCGGTAAGGCTAGACTCGTTGGTCCGTGCCGCGGAACCCCGAAAACTCATCTTCACAACCCTCACCTCCGAGACATGACATCATCTCCTCACCGCTACCATCATGACTTTCAACAGCTATCCAGTTTATAAAGTGAAATCGCATATGGCCCTCCCAGATCCGCACATGCCGCCCGGTCGCTTCCATCACGCCATATTTGTCGAAACCAGCAAAGACGGCTCTGGCACTCTGTACCATGTCACAGGCGACGTCACTTCAGCAAACGGGATGACCTACGAGAGCAGAGAGTCACTTGATCCGGCTCAATTAGAAGGCTTTTATTCTAAAGAATTGCTGGGCTACACAGGTTCCGACGGACATCCGGAACAGTGGAATGCGCTTCTTGCTTCACTGCCGACTCCACCGCAGCAAAAAGCTTCGAATCCGAAGAACCAGGGTCGCGTTGAGCCTTTCAAGGAGAAGATTGGGGATTATGAATATGTTTTTTATACTGATGGGGAAGAGCGAAAGACGCTTTGGAAGTGTACGGAATGGGTTGAGTGGCACGCTATTCCTGCTCTCTGGAATAGCGGTCTTATACAGCAGGGCGATCTGGTGGCAGATGACTGAGCTTTGGATAAGGTACACGGACTGATATATGTGTCATTGACGTCGCGCGGTGAATTATCGGTATTTTGTACAAAGTCCATGGCGAGCGGCCAGGTCCGCGGCTTTCATAGTACAGCAAGGCTCAGGTAAAACTGTCTAAGCCGGCAAAGAATCTAAGGTATGAGATCAAAAGCTGAATCTTCAAGGCACTGTGGAAATATTGCTACATGCATTATTCACCCCCGCATCAGCGGTAGACGATGTTGAGAGATCGTTTGAAGTACCCGCTTCTTTATGCGGCCTTTCTTCCCGGGCAGTCTGGGGAATGAAGGCCTCGGGTGGTGAGCGGCATAGCCTCTCAAAATTACAGCCTGATAATTAATTGGTTCTTCAATTCATACTTAAAGTCTTGCCCAAGACTCTCATGCGTTTCCAATTGGGTTGTTCATACTTCTTTCACGCTTCACAATGTCCTAGCCGCTACAACGATCTGTAATTCGTAATGGAACAGTGGGCATGGGCGCTAAGTGATACCCCTCCTCATGGGGGGTTGGTTTGCTCAGAACCTCTGACAATGATAAGCAGTTGCTTCAACAGTTTCAGTGTAAAATGAACTAAGCCAATTAACCTCGAGTTTCTAGTTCTCTATTAACTGCGCGCGTAACCTCTAGCTTTAGTCTTGAGAATCTCACCCATGTCAGTGGAGGGCAACCAAGTGAGAGCAAATACGATTGTAGAACATCGTGATTTATGTATATACATAAAAAATAAAATTAAAAAAATAACCAAGATACTAAAGTTTCTTATAATTATTTCAACAACTGTAGATTTAAACATTCGGCCCTTGACTGACAAGCGTCTTTCAACACGCTGAGTACTATGTATAAGCGCCATCGATTGCTATTTTGAGATGCCCCATTTCTTCTTCAAATCAGGTACCAACAAAACCAAGTCGTAGCGGTTAAGCAAGCAATTGGCCCTTGAACGTCTTGAGGGTCTTGGCTTGCTTAGTTTTATATAAAGTCTACTGCTGAAAGTGCCATACAATAGCACATTAACTCATCCTTAATACAAAGATCTCTAATTTGCTCCAACTTACTTATCCCTTTCATCATGTCCTTCCTTGGTTATCTTGTCGGAAATCAATGGCAGCAGTACTCTAACGTCGCAACACAAGTCTACTATGTTGAAGTCGCAACTGGAGAAAGTCAATACGATCTACCCGCTGGCTGGGAGGATCATCCGCAGGTAGGTAGGGACCATCACGTACTTTTGTACAACAGCCGTTAAGCCTCTTATGTCAGGATGTATGGAACTATTCCGCAGCGTTCGGCCACTGGTAAGGAGCATGAAGAAATCTTCAAGGTTACATAAACTAAGTGCGCATTTAGGATCAACCAGCGTACTGGCAGGATTGTTCTTAGAGACCCAAACACTCCACCTCCCCCTACATATCTAGAGGACCAGCATGTCAGTGCTTTCTTGACATCAATCGAGCGAAATGCTCAACCAAGCGAGTCGATTATTAGACACGCAACTCAGAGTATTCTGCATGTGCTTTTCACAAGGGAGGAGGGCTACTCTATCGTGCAGGAGGATGATAGAGGTACCAGTATTCCCGATCACGTTGTGCTGAAGCTTGAGGGGCGTGCCGGCGGTTCTTTTTACTTTTATGATTTCATGATGGTAGAGTGCAAAACTGAAACGGTAGGATGGGCAGCCGCATATGATCATTGCCTCAGGCATTGTGAGAACACTGACAATGAAAGTGGCCTTGTTTATGCCATGGTTCAAGTTGGTCTCAATGTCCAGTTTTACCGGTGGGATGGCACTGACATGAATCAATTGAGTGATGTACTTCATCTGCGGCATGATGTGCAATCCGTCATGCAAATGATGGACTGGCTGAAGAAGCACCCCTTTCCTTTTGTCAATGCTTGATCTACGGCGCTGGTCCTTGGGATGGTTACGACTGGATATAGGATGTCAATTGAACAGTGATATTAGGTCTAATTTACAAATGAAACGTTTAAAGTCCAAACCCGTCTTGACTACGCTGGGTGCAAATGTTGAGTATGTTTTGTGGTTCGACAAACTTACGGAGACCAGTGTTGCTGGAGAACATTTCAAGAGCATCGATGGTTGCTGATCCACTGAATCACACGTACGCTGTCTTGCAGCAACCTCACCGCTGAAGAAACTGACAACGAACAACTGAATGCATGACATTGAAGCTGACCTGCTAAGTAGGGAAAAGGGTCTTTCGCGGCAAAATATTCAACTATCTACATCTTTTATGTCACATCACCATCGCTGGATCGAAATGGCAGCATCAATCAAAGAACTGCTGCGCATCCCATCGGATGCCATGAGTCTTCATGGAGAGGTCCTGGGCGCAGACGCGACAGCGACAACATATCTCCTCAACTGTCCACCTGGCGCCGAAAGCTGTGAGAGAAACGGCCAATCAATAACCCTAGGTCCTTGGGCCGGGAAAACACTCGCATCAAGCGCAGATCCGACAGGAACTATGGACCTAGCCATCAAGGAACCACATAAAGGTACGAAGTGGTTTTACTCGCTCCACTGTGAGATGATCAGATCTGTCGCGCAGGACTGTATCATGATCAACAGACCAGCTACTGGGCCCTTCGACAATTGGGCCAGCGTACAAGGACGATTCCGATTTGAGGGAGATTTATGGCCCGACTTTAGAGTATGGGAGGGTTACGCTTACTGCTGGGCTGGAGAAGCTCAAGAATGAATATCCGACTACCACTGCTCCGACGGATGAAGCTGAGGGTACCGGATCCGTTTCTAAAGAAACAGGCAGCTCCGCGGCAGGTTCTGATGCTCCAAGGGAGTCAAATGGCGCCAAGAGAGGCATTTCGTGTTTCTTGACTTTAAAACTATGCGCTGGTATTGTTATTACTTTAGCGCTTTAGAATCAATAATTACGGGGGCATTTTTAGCGAAACTACCTCTTCATTCAATCATCACTATAATTTGCATTCAACTTCATCGTACTCCTTACCAAGTCCAGGATTCCCGTAACAAGGCAGCGCATTGATGGTGAGGTGGGGCCTATCGGAAGAATACGCGGGCCGTGATTGCATGACCTGCCAGACGTCAACAGGCTTCAGCCAACCTCCCTCTTGCGCCAATCCACCACGATGTCAGTCCTCTTCGTGCTTGTTTACATATTTAAGGGTAAGCTTACTTCACCTTTCCCTGTTCTCCGTACTTCTCTAACTATCACATCTAGGGAAGTGCCTCCGACGGTGCTTATCAAAAAAGCTGAGGGCTGAGGATGTCGCGTTCCTCGAGCTGTTTTCTCGCATTCTCATTGGCCGCAACAATTACCCAGGTCCGTCAAACCATCTCATCATACAAACATTCTCTAACTCAATCTTAGATGAAATCTCAAGAGCACTAGAGAAAGAAATTGAACTCGAATGGGAGGATGTCTATGACTTTGTAAATCCTTTTGGTGACGCAAGAGGTCGGGCTTTTAATAGTGTTTGGACATTCGACCTCGACAAGGATGTTCTTTTTCTCAGAAAGCATGATCGGCTCTGTTCTGCACCTCTCAGCCTGGCAAGAGAGAGAATACTTACTTTGGACGACTTTGAGATACTGAAATCGCCAACTGAAGCAATCACAGAGGAGGCACTCGTTTCAGCACCGTATTGGGATCTTCAGCCTAAATTTGATCCTCGAAAGAAGGCATTCCTTGGTCGCATCCTCCGCGACTTTGGTGATATATGGCGTCATATACTACAGAGAGAAGTCAATAACGTCACATTCTTGAAGCTCGCATATGCCGTTATCTGGATTCTTAATCTGGATTTTACTGTAGTGGAACGGATGGGATTCGACCATGTTGGTGGTCGCGGCGGGCCATATGTCGGAGTGGCAGACTTGCCACAATGGGATGCCCCGAACGAAACGACCGTGCGAGTTGGTACATGCTGGTTTGTCCTAGCAAGAGATATACCCAAGGGAATGAAGATGATACGACAACATATGGAAACCCTCGCGGCGATGACTGATCCAGCGACTAGTACTGCGACGTACGCAATACTGACACTCAGGCAAATCGTCTGCTGCAAGGTCGACCACGGCGAACTGGTGTACACACGACCCGAGCCACTCTTTAGCGATACTCCTCCCTCTGATTCCGCTATCAACCTAATTCTCTGGGCATCGGACCTTCACCAAGCAGAACCTAAAACTTGTCGGCTCAACTACCTCCCTATCGAGATCCAGGACAGAACCCTTCGTCAGGTGACAGCAAGCAGTGTTGCAGCAGCGAAATTGGGCGTCGAGCTTGCTTTAGGGCCGCCATTCTCCTGGACTGAGCAAGGCAGGAAGATCAAGCTGGAGGAAGTGCGGAGACATCGGACAGAGACATCACCAGTCGAATCTCAAATCTTTTTTGATGGGGTGATGAGTGGTTTATCATATAAATGCGAGGCAGCACCTAATCGTTTCAAAGTCGACATGAGCTCGCTTCCTGCGCTTCGTCGTCCAAAGACTGGTGCGCCTTCGCCATAGATATCCATTCCGGCAAATACTGATAGTTTCGGCTCGGCTGGACCGGGCCAGCACCATGATGCGCAAAGCCAATTATTTCTCAATCCTTTCGCTAAGAGTAGGTAGCCTGAGTTATTTGACAGTCGCAGATTAATCCAATTAATGAATTATAACACGTTTCCTCATAAATCTCTATCTTATGTGGTTTTTCTACAGCCAATTCATGACCAGCCCCCGCTCTGGTTACGAACAGCTTCCGAATATGGCATCCAGTACAACCCTGCGTTGGTCGCCCGCCACGCAATGATCTGATTAATGCGGCGCCCGCATTTTAGCAAAAACACATTATCGCGCATTGAATTTCTTCAAGTCTCTGAAGTTGACGGTAAAAATGGCGCAAGAAGCAAATGAACACGAAGGCCCTCTTCAGGCAGATGTACGCTTTCCAAGGAAGGGTTGACTGTTTGCTGATTCTACTAGGATGCTGCGTCTTTGAGCCATGATTCTGCAGTGGCTGCGTCGTAAGTGGCTTCATATTGTCTGGTGAATACTCACTCATCTGTTGTCTAGTCTTGAGTCGGGAAGTTATCTGACCTCACTTAACTCCAGCGTGTTGAACTACAAGTACGTTCCGTCCATCTAATACGTTTACGTCTAATTGAATAACGCAGATACGAAGTATGGTTTGAAGAAGCTGTTTAGACACTTGTCTTGACTGACCGGTCTTAGAATGGACGACGATATCATGCATTCCGCGAAGGCGCATACCTAGTCGTAAGTCGACAGATGTCGGAACACAAACATACACTGACAATCGTAAGCCCAACGATGACGAGGAGCAAGATAGAATGGATCTAGGCCATCATATCTACCGTCTCGTCCTCGGCGGCGATCTTTTCCTCGCGCCTATTGGCGATAAAGTCAAGCGAGTTCTTGACCTCGGCACTGGAACAGGTATCTGGGCCATGGATTTCGCCGAGTACATATCCCCTCACCTCTCACATACAATACCTAACAATCCCCAGCGAATATCCCCAAGCCGAAGTCCTCGGCACCGATCTAAGCCCCATCCAACCCCCATGGTAACTCCCCTTTCCCTCCTCAACACATGTCTAACATCCCCAGGACCCCGCCAAACTGCGTCTTCGAAGTCGATGACTTCGAATCAGACTGGCTCTTTCGTCAACCCTTCGACTTTATCCACGCGCGCGAACTAGAGGGCTGCATCAGTAACAACGCGCAGTTCTTCACCCGCGCTCTGCAGAGTTTAGCACCGGGTGGATATCTCGAAATGCAAGCTGTGCACTCCGAGTTCAAATCCGACGATAACACGAAAGATGGAGCGAAAAACGCGCTACTTTGGATGAAGACTATGGTCGAGGGGTCTTCCAAGTTTGGAAAGCCGTTGAATGTGGCGCCGGGGTGGAAGAAGGAGATGGAGGATGCTGGGTTTGTGGATGTTGAGCAAAAGATTCTCAAGGTAAGAGTTTTCGTTGCAGTGAGATGCCCGCTGATGATGGAATAGGTTCCTATTGGATCTTGGCCGAGGGACCAGAAGCTCAAAGAAATTGGCAAGTTTCAGTCTGTGCAGGAAGCGCAGGTCATTACGTCGTATACTCCTGGTATATTCTCGCGTGTTCTTGGGTGGAGTGATGAGGAAATTCAGGTGTTCATGGCAAAGGTGAAGAAGGACCTTTCTGATCCGAGTATTCATCTTTATCTTCCTGTTTATTTTATCTGGGGAAGGAAGCCGGAGTGATGAGCTGGGTTGAGTCAACCACGTTGAAGGCCCGAGAAGACTCGACACGGGTAGCACCGTGGATGCTCGTTTGCCCCAGTTAAGATCTCACGACTGTATATACTGAAATTGAAGGCCAACCTGTTTTCTTCTTGTCGCCAAGAATGTTATTGTATCAATTTCCAAGTCGCAACCATTATCATGATTTATTTCCTTCAGTTCGTGCTTCTCAGTGATCCTTATCTTCCGACATTGATAAGATAAGCCTTATCTGATCTCAGCTATCAACCATCTTCAACTACCCGGGACTTCAAGAACTGGTATCCTGTATCTGAGTCCTGATGCGTTGAGAAAGCTCTTATCAAGCAGGAAAAATATGTAATGGCCAGGCGGCTATTCAATTTTGATTCCTGGGAACCATTGGCTCATAAGTGCTGTTTGTCATCGGTAATTTAGAAGAAAGAAGGCAGAATGATAGCATATTCCGCGATGCCTTGCCTACAACCTCGGTATGTCGCGTTCTCAACATTCTCCGCTATTTCAAATAAGCTACAGGATCCCTACATTCTTCCATACCGAAACTCTCTCGTTGTGTTTCTGTCGTTCACCTTGTACTGCATGGTACCAAAACAAAGGCATTGAGCTCATGTCCAATAAGCATGAAGATGTGAAGCTTTTGTGGATCACCCCAATGTTCGTGGGGTCGCTTGGGCGAACATCTCTTGGTATCGATTGCCGACCCCAATTGGTTCTCTGCCGTAGCAGTATTGCCGTTCAACATTGTTATGCATAAAATAAGTCGTCTATATGTTCAGTATACAACTTCTCGGGCTTCAAAACAGATATCACGGACCAAATTGGTCCTTGGGTCGCAAGCCTCTTTCACCGTATATGCCTCTTTAGCTACTTTTCGCGATCGACAGCAATTCGGAATCACAAGGTTGAAAAAACAATCTGAAAGTGGCTTTCATCTCTATTGAGGCCTATATTTTCTATGGCTGTTCTCTTCCGTTGAATCGGATAGCGTAATCCGCAGACGCAGGAGCATTACACCATCCGCGACGCGTAACCCAACGTGTCCTTAATCACGGCACTTGCAGACATTGGGGGCAATCGTGGGGGATTACGCCATCAAGAGGCTCAGCAGACTTAAGCGTAATTAAAACAAACCAAAAGACAAGCTTAATACTTTAAAATAAGCGTCCGATAGGTGGATAATCGCTCAATGTCATCGCGCCAAGCTCATTCGTATATGCGGCTATCGATCTCCCCAACGGTGAACTTCCCAATCCAGCCCAGCACAAATGAACAGTTCGGATGAGATCCAACGGCGTTGAAGAAAAACACTTCGACGATCGTTCATCCCATCGTATCCGGTTGGCGGAGAATAAGGGTCCGCCGGGATAATCCGCGGTGGATGTAACTGTACACGGTAATTGACCTAATGTATATGAAACGTCCGTCTTCCAAAAAAAGAAGATGGATAAGCTCAAGGTTAAACAATTAAGCTTATTGGTTAGAGCGTCTGCTAGACACGGAGAAAAGTCCCTTTCCAAAATGGCAGTGGATCTCATCGAATGTTGTTTAAATACCTAGTTCAACGCCCAGGCAATTGAGTCGGCATCGACTTCGACAATCTCATCGCTCATCATGAAGTTCCAGACCCTCCTCACCGTGGCCTCGGCCAACCTCGTCCTCGCAAACAACCTCCTCGCCAAGACCGCCGACTCATGGATCCGCAACAACCGCGAGACCCAGCGCGCATACTGGTACGGCCGCGCAGTCGTCTACGAGGGCATTGAAGCCACCATCGAGCTCACCAAGAACAAGACTCTCCTCGCATGGTACCGCGACCAGATGGACGATGTCGTCGACACCAACGGCACCATCATCAACTATGACTTGACAAAGCACTCGCTTGACAACTACCGCATCGGTTTGAACCTGCTGTACTGGTACAAGCAGACTGGCGAGGAGAAGTACAAGATCGCTGCGGATTTCATCCGTGATAGGATCAATCAGCATCCTAGGACGCCGACTGGTGGGTTCTGGCATCGCTCGCCTACGTATCCGGATCAGATGTGGCTGGATGGCATTTTCATGTGCGATAGCTTCTACGCTGAGTGGACTGCTCAGTTCGATGCCAAGAACACCACTGCCTGGGACGATATTGTTCTTCAGTGGGATAAGATTCAAGAAGTCACCATTGACAAGGAAACCGGTCTTCCTGTACACGGCTTCGACGAGAGCAAGATCGCTGTCTGGGCTGACCCCGAGACTGGCGCTTCACCTATCATCTGGTCCCGCGCCGTCGGCTGGTACATCTGGTCGCTCATCGAAGTCCTCGACGTCTTCCCCAAGTCTCACCCCGGTTACAAGCGTCTCGTCACTTACTACAAGGATCTCTCCTCCGCTCTTCTCCGCGCCCAGGACCACGAGTCTCAACTCTGGGAACTCGTCATGAACAAGGAGTACGAGGGGGTAGAGGGTAACTACATTGAGAGTTCTGCGTCCGCTATGTTCACCTACGGCTGGCTGGCTGGTCTCCGACGTGGCCTTCTCGATAAGAAGACGTACACCAAGCCTGCTAAGCAAGCTTACCAGCGCCTCATTAGTGACTTTGTCACCCAGAACAACAATGGTACTATTACCTGGGAGGGAACCGTCGAGGTTGGATCGTTGAACAGTGATGCTTCTTTCGAGGTAAGTTTAGTGTCTTGTGATTTGATGAATTTGACTGACTTTTGTAGTATTACACTGAGGTTCCTGTTGTTCCTAACGATACTCGCGGTATGGGACCTTTCATGATGGCTATTTACGAGTGGGAGCTTCGCAGCAAATAAGCGCATAAGGACGTGATCTTATAGACGTTAGACTATAGATTGAGATTAGTTGGTGGTCGATAACCTTTAGTGTACATATTTAATTCCAGTGCTCTGAGCACGTACATTTACTCACTTTACGTCCCGAGTTGGCCGTGATATTTGCTTCATTGATGCCTGTATGAGTCCTGCGTCTTGACCATCCTTCGTAGTGTTGTCATCATGACTTGGTGGCGCGTCTCTGTTAGCGCGTTGATCGCTGAGGTTACGCGACGGATTGGCATACGCCCGTTTATTTCCGGAGACGCAAGAAAAGTTACGATTGGCTCGCTGCCGTTTTCGCTATTAGACTCCGATTCCATTCCATACACAATCTTGATGCTTTCACATGCTCTGACGAGCAGAATGTGATTTTTTGAGTCTTGGATGCGATATATGAATTGGTTCTGACGTCAGATTGGTGAGCGATACCATTAGCTCATGAGCTATCAATCGCAGAGTCGCATCAGATCTCCCCGTAGAAATAGAACCAAAAAACCATCAATTAATTTCTCATACGTATCCGTCTAATAAGTAGTCATTATTCAGTTCTTCTCACAAAGGACGCAGTCGATCTCATTCCGACGATTACACATTCCAGCCTTTTAAAATTACGTCATGGCCCGCATCCGTCATACGTCATGTCTGCCCGTCATCTTTCAGCCTCGAATATCTTAATCCTTCTCAACAATAACATAATTTCACCAAATCATCATTCACAATGGCAGAAGTCGCAGCAGGTGTCATCGCAGTCGAGCAAGTCGTCTCAACCGGCCTTGAAGTCGGTGCCGCAGCCACTGTAGCTCGTCCTACCCAGCCGCTCACTGCAGTCTTGAGCCAAACCGCTACGACCCCAAAGGAGGATAACTCGTATGTCCCTCACGCAGCGTTTAGTGGTGGTGCCAATGGAAATAGACTGTCTCTTGCGAGATCCCATCATAGCGTCAGTGTCATCGACGGCAAAGCGTACATCTTCGGCGGCAAGAAAGATGACGGTAAACTATGCAACAACGACATCCACGCTGTATCCATCGGCGATCATCAAGGCCAAGGTGAATACGCATGCTACCCAGCCGTAGGCGACGAAGGCCAAATCCCCTCCCCACGCATCAACCACGCCTCCTGCACGCGCCGCGACACGCTCATCATCCACGGCGGGCAAAACAGCGATGACGAACCCGTCGACGATGAATTCACCCTCTGGGAATGGGAGCCCAAAGCCGCGCGATGGTCTTCAATAACCGCTGCTGGAAAAGCGCCCCAAGCTCGCTACGGCCATCAAATCTTCTACGATGCCAAGAAGGATAATCTTGTTCTTCATGGAGGGTATGAGAATGGGCAGCGTACGAAGACAACGTGGTTGTTTGACTTTACGACGCGTCTTTGGCATCCTTTGCCTGATGCGCCTGCTGAGCCTTTGGTGGCGCAGTTTGTTGAGGGGACGCTGTACTCTATTAGTGCAGAGTCTGATGTTCATGGGTCGGTGCACTATATCAAGACTGGTACAATCCAGGATGAATCTCTCGAGGAGCTTCCAGAGTGGACAACCGTCGATTTCCCCTCTAACCCTCTTGTTCCCGGTCCCCGTCCCCGCGTCGGCAGCGCTTTAGTCCCCGTAACAACTGGCCACGGACGTCGCTACCTGCTGTACCTCCTCGGCAGCCGCCAAGATGCATCAATTTCCAGCGATAAAGCCTACACCGAAGAACACCCATTCTACTCCGACATGTGGACCCTTCAACTTCCCTCCGACGGATACAGTGCTACACGAGTCAAGGATGCTATTCGTGACACGATCCCGGGTGTTCAGTCGGGAGCGTTTAGTTGGCATGAGCTTGAGATTGCGCCTGCGGAGATGACACAGGAGGCGGGTAAGGTTCACCCAGGACCGAGGGGGTTCTTTGGGGCTGATTGGTGTTTGGATGGGAAGGGGGTTTTGATGTGGGGAGGTGTTAATGCGAAGGGGGAGACTGAGGCTGATGGATGGTTGTTGAAGATTTCTTAGGGCCATCGCCATGTTGTATGAAAATTGGGACAAGGTAAATGACAAGGGATAAGGGTGAAATAGGCAACATTGTATCTTTCAAGGGAAAGCAAAAAGGACCATAGGTTAAAACAATTAAGACATGCTATTCTAGTGGAATTTCTCACATTTTCTCAAGCTATATCGACGACTTACGAATGACTGCATTATGCCGTCAATCAACCAATGACGTATTATCTTAGTCATCACAAAACTCATCATGAGACTCTGGTGGCCAGACTTTCAACCTTCATCACCTCATCACTACATCAACAAAATGAAGCGCGCTCTAATTACATCAAGGCTCCGGGCAACTGCGACAAGACGCGCATTTCATACAATCGCTCCACGCTCTTCATCAGACGCACCCGACGCTGTGCAACCCCAGCCGAGTCCAACTCAATCAAGAACAACAGACGAGTCAAGCAAAGACGCTTCAACTACCAAGATGGCGCCTCGGAAAAAGACGAATGCAGAACTGGATCAGGAATTGAGGGAGAAGTTGGAGGGTATGTCTGGTGATGGGGGAGGTGCGGGCGTGGAGTATGAGAATGGCAGGGCGGAGGGATTGAAGAGAGGCGTCAAGTCGAATATGTTCCGCGTGATATGATCACTGCGACGAGGAGCGACTACGGATGTCACAGGACATTAGAGATGGCCAGACAGGATGTCCGAAACCGATGTACCTCGGGACGAAGTTATATAAGAATGAGTATGCGCATGGAGCTTTCAGAACCGGAGCTGACTGGTTGTTATTCTGGCACAAGCTCCTGTCAGCAAGACTAAGGATTTTCGTGCTTGCTATGTCGCAATTCATCATATTTGCAAATGTAACGTCACATCACATCTGCTCGACATGGTTCACTAGCGAGACTGGCTGTCCATGGACGCTCATCTGGATACGATTGAATACGAATCTAGCTCTTGACTCTTTACTGAGTATTCATAGCGCGTAGATGAATAAGCCAATACGAGACGGATGATATTCACATGGTTCAAAACGGCTAATCGGCCCTCAAGCAGTTCCAATGATACGATTCATTGGCCATTTGAATCCAAAAATACACGATGATACCTTCGGCGAAGGCACAGAGCAGCTAAGCTTCAAACCGTGAACCTCATTCGCTGGGTTTTATCGTCCCCTGCCTGTAATTTCCAGACCCATCAAACAACCAATCATCGTCTCTACCGGCTGAGTTCAATCAGGGGCGTCAATGCCTTACTTAAATCCACGATAATCGCTCTGACAATTGTCCGCAAAATACCAAATCGACAAAATGACTCGTCTATCTAACATATTGATGCTTTTCAGCGCCGTGGGCAGCTTTGCAGCGGCTCAGTATGATCAGGAGAAGCAGAACAAGGATGCAACATGCAATGTGAGTTAGCTCTACAGCCTAAGAATAATGGTGCTAACAGTGTAGAATAATTGTTTCTTCAAGTATTTCACCAATAAATGCAACGCCGATAATCCAGCGTGTGTCTGTACTCTCAAGGATATGCGTGAGAAGTTCTTCTGCTGCATTGCTGACAATTGCGCCGAGAACGTTCTACCAGGTAATGTCTCCCCCACCAATTGACAGAACTATGACTGATTTAGGCCAGAGCAAATTGAGAGATCTTCCAATGATTGTGATGCTCACGGTATTCCTTTCACTTTAGACGCTGAGGCTGTTTGTGGGATTAAATTGCCTGTTCCATCGGAGACTGTTTCTGTTTCGGTGACTATGTCTGAAGGTACTACTGTTACTAAGGCGAAGGCTGTGACTACGACTGAGGAGGGGACTACGGCGGCGATGACTACGGCTACGGGTACTGAGAGCTCGGCGGCGAGTCAGACTACCTTTACGGCTGTAGCTACAGTCACGGATAATAGCGCTTCCAGAGCGAAGGGTATGGTCGCTGCTGCAGCCATCGCGCTTGGTGTATTTATCTAGCCCGCCTAAAGTATGTATATCTACCTATAATAACGCAACGGCTTCGCCTCCTTCTTCTACTTTAATCGGTTTCAGGGAGAAACCTTTGGCTTTGATGTTCCATTGCCTGTTCAGTGTTCATAGACAAATGAAAATGAACTGCGTTGTGCGAGCGAACAGACACCTCAGTAGGCAGCAATAAAGATCAAGACTTGCCAGTGGAACTGGAGCGCTAAGCTTGTTGTTCGTTTGGACATGCGGCACAGGGACTAATGCCAGCTGATGATGGCACTGGCATCTAAGGCAGCCAGGCAGCATTTCATTCCAGCTGTGTACTCCTCACATCTGACCTCTTCTGAATCTCACATTCGTCTTTGACATCTCATAACTCTCTTTCTTCACGACATTTCCCATCATCTCATCTATCAACAACCTTATCAACATCTCAAGTTATGGAGACCTATCATCAAAGTCTCTGATCCTTAACTCGACAACTCAACTACCAAACTTCATACTCACCAAAACCCTTCACTATCCTCCACCTAGTTGGTATGTCTAATCAACCCCGACGAGTCTTCCCATCTGACGATGTGACAGTATACTCTAGCCAATACCCACCGGACGCCTAAACCCAGCACACCAAGACCAAGTAACCCTCGTTCTCATCTCTTTGCAACCCAGCCAATCCCTCGAAACTCGAAGCTCTCACCTGAGCCCAGCATCAAGATGGACGAAGAAGAGGAACATTACGACTTTATGTACCAGGGATGGGTCGCTCATATGGGTGAGATGTTGCATAGAGATATGTCACATGTCATCGCTGAGATTCGAGCACACGGCCGTATTCTCCCAGTGACTGACCTGTCACCTCGAAGCCTATGGTATCCGCACGACTATGACCTCTTTCTTCCCTTAGATACGCCTCCTCAGGTCGATGCTGAAGAGGTAGCTGTCAACTCTCTTGAGGATGAAGAGAACTCACTTGTGAAGGCCGAGCCTGGGTCGCCGGATACCCTGGCGGCACCCGAGTCACCTCGATCGCCCAATCTCTACGATATCCCGCCCTTTCGTCGCTCACAAACCCCTTCTCCAGTCAATCTTGAAGAGGCAGACGTCGACTCTCACGAGAATGAAGCAACTGTCACTGTGAAGCCGGAGCGTTCGTCTCCCGAAACTGACGACGATGTCGTAGAGGTACCTCGATCACCAGGATCTCCCTCACTCTACGACATCCCCCGCTTCTACGCCGCACCTGACCTGTCCCCTCCCCAACCATCCCCCGAAGACATGGAACGACCCATCCCATCTCGCGCACCCTCACCACGAACCAGTCCCCAGCGAAACACCCTCGGAGGACGCGTCAACGGTCGCGGCATCCGTCGCAATCTCCAATTCTTCATCAACCGGGGAAATCAGCGCCGAGCGATTAGTCACGCCCAAATGCTCCGTCGCCGCCTAATGCAAGAGGAACAATTTGGGCTGCGACAGTATCAGCGTCATGTAGATGGTCTTCAGCGCCAGCATGAGCAGCGGCTGCGAGATGGTGAGAACGCGCCTTGCAACAGCATTCCTGTGTCGCGGGTGCGTCGGTTTCATAGTGCGCCGCGGTATGTGGAGAGATTCAGCATTCGTGAGGAAGAGGATAGTGGTTGTCTGAGCCCTTATGACTTTTACTAAGGCATATGGAGCGTGTTGATTGGTTGGCGATGCTGAACAGACTACCCTTTACGGAAAGGCGTAAAGACACGAGGAGAAGTGAGCATTAGCCTCACGAAGAGGGGAATGACTTGAGAGGTTGAGGAAACACTACCTCTACATTAGAGTAAGTATATGATGTTTCTGATTGACTTTTGCAGAAGAAATAATGGTTGAGCATTGAGGATACAGTGTTGGTCAGATGAGGCTGTACTGGTTTGGCACTATGCACGTTACGGGAATGACACGTCTTTATGAGAAACGACCAATGAGTCACGAGATAATGTTTTGATAGCATGAATGAAGCCAGATTAATTGTTTTTAAATTGACCGCTATGCAATGCGATACTTTTAAGCAACCTATAAACGGTTGGCAATCTCCTCCAACAACTGCAACTCCTCCTGCATGAGGAACAAATTCTGCGGCAGCACCAAGCTCCCCCCAGGCTTCATAATAATCTCCCTCCCATCATGCCTCTCATGCCTCTCCGAATCACTATCCTCCGTCGCCCTCCCCTTCTCCTCATCAACACTCTCCCTCTTCCCCTCTGTCTTAACTCCCTTCAAGTCCTCCGGCGTCCACCAATAAACCGGATACGCGCGCTGGATGTTATTAACCAACAGCGCGACGCCAAACATAATAGTGCAGTTGAATAATACTACAGGGATGAAGAACCAACCGAGATCGAGGAGGCGGTTGTCGACGACGGCGAGAAGACCAGTTGCGCCGGCGGGGGGATGGATGGTTTTTGTTAGGGCCATTATGGACGTTACGGTCGCGCAGGATATGGCGCCACCGAGCCATTGGATGGAGTGGAAGTTTGAGCTGAGGAGGAAGAGCTTTCCTATGCTGACGCCTATTGTCGCGGCGATGAGTTGGCCGCCGAAGAAGTTTCGTGGTTGGGCGAGGGGAGATTCGATGGCGTAGAATTCGAGAACAGCGCCAGCGCCCTACATCATTAGTATTGACATCCATCAAAGCCATAGTAGGAAAAACTTACAAATGATCCAACGATAATGGGAGCGCCTCGTTCTACAAAAGAGGGAATGCGCTCTGATGCCAATTCAATTACTGAGAGTGCGATGAATATTCCGATGAATGCCCATATCACTGGTAAGATTGACCCAATGCTCTTTGGTTTATCGCGTCGGTATCCAAAGATGTATGCGATAGGATATGGGATATGTTGCCATGGTGGAGATGGAATAAATGGATTGATGTATCGATCGATATCGAAAGTCCACGATGTCGGGTTAAGACGCGCCATGAGATCTGAGATGATCTGAGATCAAAATCCGGGGTAATCAGGTGATATTTGAGAAACGCGACTCAAAATGATGAAAGAGGGAAAATTGAGATGAGACCACGAAATATGACGTAAAAGTAGGAATGATGGCGTTTGTCTGTCCCAACTCGTCCAAACTCTGTCAATGAATGTCTGACGATACCTTCAGACCCAAAAAGAGCAGACCAACGTCCTTATACCAGTGTCCCAAGCCGCGGAGATGCACCCACCAAAAGAACACCATAACATTCCATAATGCCGAAGAATGCCAGCAAGAATCAGCGGCAAAAAGCACAGGGCAGAGAGTGAGTAATACGTTCCAAGGCCGTTTGAGCCGGGCTCGCTTTGTTATTGGCATCTTCGCGAGACGATTTCGTAACAGAAACTCGAATGCACGGGTATTTGTGGGGCATTTCCTATTCTGGCTGCTCACGGGGTTTGTTCGGTGTTGGACGTTCCGAAATTATGACATAATGAGAATTTGGGGCTGGTATTATTTATCCCAGGCATTGCCGAGGGAAAGAATTTGATCTGTGAATGACATATTTGTGGATTGGCGATGAAATATAGCGATGGTGTTTGTTGATCTGTTTAACTGTGACTAGGAGAAGATTGCATTGGGAGGAGACATGTTGCGCGTCGCGTTACCGAAGTTTGCCTGTACAGCCGGATTACCCGTGAGACCATACCCGCCCGAGATGCAGGTACAGTTCGGCCTGTTACAGCGTGAGATGTTCCAATTCCGAAAAGGATCTCAAGATTTGGATCTCGGGAATACGATGGCGTGCGAAACTCCCGGATGACGTGCGTGCGATTGAATGTGACGATTTGACGCGATGCGATGCGATGCCCTCCGAGTATAAATATGCGGGACACTTGCTTCAATTGGCTGAGATCCAAGCTTGATGAAAAAGGCATTTCCTGTTCTGGTAAATTAATGCGACGCGATAACATTTCGACATGCGACCGTTAGAAGATGACCAAGGAATTGGCGTGCCTTGTTGAACGCGACGCGACATCGGTGTTGGTTGGAGCAGACATCAAGGTACGTTTAGACGACGCGATGGCGATGATAGTAGCCCAAAAGGTAAATACCAACGCTTCACTGACTTACGCGCATGGCTTGTCATTGAGAACTGTAGAGGCGGAACTTCAGTTACTGCTCAGCATCTAAGACCAGATGCTTGTTCAAAAGCTATCAAGATCAACCCGCCACAACAAGATGCAGAGCGAGCTTCCGAAATGCATAAACGAATCAAGACTCAAAGTATCAGAAGCCAAAGACATCACTCTAACGATCCAATCCAAATCGCAACTGTATGAAAGAACAAAACATAAATTGCACAACTAAAAGCTAAGATCTACCAACTTCATACTCCAGCAAGAGCTCGAGATAGCCAGAGTACAAACCCCCACGCCTCGTCTATTTATTCTTGACGACCTCGTAACCCTTCAGTGTATCAAGCGCCTCGCGAATCTCAATCTTGTACGCAGGAATACCACCAGAGTAGCAAACAGGCTCATAGATCTTACCAGGGATAGAGCCGCCCATGTATCTATTCCCATCGTCAGCAGGCGCCTTTCATTGAGTTTCATTGAGCAGAGGAGAGGTGACTTACGTGGAGCGAGTAGTAGGGAAGAGAGTCCTGTTGTTAAGCTCGACGATATGCTTCTTCCATTCCTCACCGGCCTTCTTGGTGGGGTTGAGGTACTTGATGTCGTTGAGCTTGATCTTGTCAATGGCATCGACGATCCAGCGGCCTTGGACGGCGACGGATGTAGCTGGGGTTGTTAGTGAAGATTACGCAGAGCGGATGAGAGGACTCACGGCCGTTGCTGAGAAGGGTTGGGCCGTGGGGACCGTAGATATGGAACATGTTGGGATAGCCGGGGGTAGTAACACCGAGGTAGGTCTATAATGTTAGAGCTGAGTGAAGAGTTTGGAGGAGATACTTACCGTCGCGCCAGTCTTCCATTCCTTCTCGAGTTCAGCGCCCTCAATGCTCTGAAGACCAAGCTGCGTCATCACTAATATAATTAGTAACTCAACTCTCCCTCCCAAAAGCGTACTCACCACCAGTGACGACATCCTATAACCGTTAGCGTCTCTCCACCACCAAGATTTCTGAGAAGACTTACAAAGCCCGTCGCAACCGCAATGACATCAAACTCATGATGCGTCCCATCCTCAAGCGTAATACCCGTCTCAGTAAACTCCTTGATCGCATTGTTCTTGATATCAACAACATCCACATTCTCCCTGTTGAACTGCTCGTAGTAATCATACTCCAAGCACGGTCGCTTGATACCAAAGTAATGCGGCATGTTATCCACCGTCGGCGCAAGAAGATCCCGCTTCTTAGGATCACCGATCCTGTTACGCGTCTTCTTGGCCCAGAATTTATAAGATTCCTTGTTCGCTTCCGCATTGAACAAATTATCCTTGTACACAGCAACCCAGTACCTAAAACCGCCGTCCTTCCAGACCTGCTCGTACAGAGCCTCGCGGTCCTCAGGCGTGTCGTCAAAGGTGTTCTTCTCGTACCAATCGTAGTGGAAACCGGCGAAGTTCTCCTCGCGGTAGCGGAAGAGCTCGGGGTAGAATTTTTTGGCTTGCTGCTGCTCTTCGGCGGAGGGGTATTTGCGGCGCATGGGGACGGCGAGGTTGGGAGTTCGTTGGAAGACCTTGAGATGGCCTGCTTCAGGGCCCCAGGCCTGTGTTATCTGTACGCCTGAGGCGCCGGTGCCGATGATGGCGCAGCGCTTGTTGGTGACGTCGACTTTTTCATCGGGCCAGAAGGAGGAGTGGTGGATTATGCCCTTGAACTTGTCCATGCCGGGCCAGTCGGGGATATATCGACGAGCAGCCTATGAGGTTAGTTACAAGTCACTTTTGTCATCCAGGGAGACTTACGAAGCCGGTTCCGAGGACGAGATACTTGGCCTTTGCGACGCGACCGTCTGCAGTGCGGATATGCCAGCGTCCACTCTCGGTATCAAACTTGCCGCCTACAACAACAGTGTTGAAAGCGATATCCTTCTTGATGTCAAGGACCTTGTCGACATGATCGAAGTAAGCGCGGAGATCAGCGTAGGTAGGATAATTGCAAGGCCAAGTCCAGGTATCGTAAACCTCAGGCCAGCTGAATTCGTATTCAGGGACTTCAGAGTCAACACCAGCACCGGGGTAGCAATTCCATCGCCAAGTGCCCTATTCCGTCAGCCTTCAATGGTCGAAGTGACAGTGGTTTACTTACTCCAGTATCGTTGCCAGCTTCGTAAACAACAGTCTTGTAACCGCGATCCCGAAGTGTCTTGAGCATGAAAATACCAGCAAAGCCAGCACCGACAACAAGAGCGTCTACTTCAAGATTATCGGCATAGACACCTTTATCGCCATGATGCTCGACCGAGTAATCCGTAAGCTCAGTGTTGAACTTCTTATGAATTGGAATATTCTCGCCCATTGTGAAAGAATTGTTTTAATAACAGAGTAATGCTTGAGATGAAAAGACTTGCTTGTGTTGAGAGAATGTTTCTTTACAGGAAATACAACCAGTTTATAAACACAATTCGTCATGCATGTTGGTGCTGCATGTCTCGTCAAATCGAAACACCTCTGCATTTTCCGTGAAACTCTACAGTAGCATCATGTGAAAAGCAACCGGCCTCCGTTCCGCCCTGCGTAACTGCGTACCCGCATCCGCCTCGTAACATCCACAACCCCAGCTCCATCATGCAATGCCACCAAACGAGACACAGCGAGGTTACAGCAGGCGCCTCCCCCGCACGCTCTACCCCGGATCGAACCCCACGGGGCCTCGGACGCCATCAACTGCCGAGCGCACGCGGCGCCGCATCCTCAGTAAACACAGATGCTTGTTAAGCTGGCCGCTGGGAGAGGGTCTTTTTGTTTGTGTGTTTTACCCCTCGTCTGTGACCTCGTATCTGCGGATGCGGGTCCGCAAGCTTAGGGAAGGGATCTACACTAGAACCCTTGGTGTTTTTCGTCAACAGAACTCAGTTAGATTGCGCAAGGGCGGGGTCGCGATGAATACAGTATGGTGCTGTATGCGGGTGGTAGCCTGTCATATGACTTAATAAACCTTTGTGAGCTGGCGCGGGCCACGAGCCAAGGCTACACTATCTAGAATCATAGCGCCATTGTCGACTAGCAGTATAAATAGATAGCTTCACTAGGGGTGGACAGTTCTGTAACAATTGATCAACCCCCATTCCAAGTCTCAAATTACGTTGTATTGCCCAACATGCCTATCACTGCCCAAGCAACATCCAAGCTGCGCAGCATAATCGACGATGCATGCGCCGACCAAAAGACCGGTATTCCCGGTACCACGGTCGTATTGGTAGACAAATCCGGTGAGATATTCGCACATTCAGCAGGTACGCGCGGTGTCGGGTCCAATGAGCCCATGACACTTGATAACATTTTCTGGATCGCTTCGTGCACCAAGATGCTTGCTGGTGTTGCGTGCATGCAGCTCGTGGAGCAGGGAAAGCTGAAACTCGATGATGGTGAACATCTTGAGGGTCTTGTTCCTGAGCTCAAGAGTCTGAAGGTCTTGAAGCCTGATGGCAGCTTTGAGGAGAAGAAGAACTTGATTACGCTGCGGATGCTACTGACGCATACTGCTGGCTTTGGATATACGTTTTTTAATGAGCGGTTGAGGGATTGGAGTCATCCTGCTGGCATTGATGAGTTTTCTGGTCGTATTGAGGATATTGTCAAGCTTCCTCTTCTGTTCCAGCCCGGCGAAGGCTGGGAATACGGTGTAAGTGCATTTTATACCTCATCCAACGCCTGCTAACATCTCAGGTCGGAATTGACTGGGCTGGCATCGCGCTTGAACGAGCCAGCGGTCTACGTCTCAACGATTATCTCCAGAAGAACGTCTTTCAACCTCTGGGCATCAAAAACATGTCCATGCTTCCCGGTAAAGAAATGCGCGCGAAACTAGCTCACATGCATCAGCGCGACGCAGACGGTACACTGCGAACGCGCGATCATCTCCAGCGTCATCCCCTCGTGACTGACAACGCGAGTGAAATCGCTTCAATCTTCCATAGCGGCGGCGCGGGAATGTTTGCGCAGCCCCAAGAGTACGGAAGTAAGTATACATACTTAGTATTGTGCGGGTGAATGGATACTGATTTGAACAGAGGTCCTTACTGTTCTGCTCAACGGCGGAACATGTCCCAACACAGGCGCTCAGATCCTCAAGAAGGAAACGGTCGATCTCATGCTGAGCAATAGTATCGAGAAATTCCCAAACTTCAGCCGTCAGCCCATCCCAGCTGCCAAACCAGATCTGACCAACCCAATCGGCGAGCTATACCCCGTCGATGGAAATCCACCCCAAGTACGACGCTCTCTTCCCTCCCCCGCATTTCAGCAGACTAACCATTCAACTTGCAGGGCTGGGGATTGACATTCATGCTCACCAATGGAGGTTTCTCAGGGCGATCGAAGAGCACGGTTCAGTGGGCTGGATTGGCTAATCTCTGGTGGTGGGCTGATCGCGAGCAGGGCATTGGAGGAATTGTGTGCACGCAGATTCTGCCGTTTGCTGATGCCAAGGTCTTGGGACTCTGGGCCGCTGTAGAGACTGAGATTTACAAGGCTGTTCTGTAGATGAGATGAGATTGAGATCTAAGCTAGTTTGAGTCAGAATCGAAGAGTCAGTCAGCCAAGACATTGCGGCGTAGCCCGTTTAAAAATTCACAGCCTCAGTGCCTCGCGTAAAGTTACACATTGACCTCGATTTTGGAAGAGTCTAGAAACTCTGCCCATCTCGATCTACGCCGTGAAATCATTGAGAATGAGGCTGTTGGCTAGTCGTAAGCCAACATTTCCCAGGGGTCCCCTCCCCTCCAAGACAGCACAAACTTTGGTTGGATGCACTAAACCAAAAGAGCAAAGAACGCGGGGAAACAAGCGCTCGGATCAGTTGGGAATCCGGGGTTCCGGAGGGGGGCTTGGGGGGTTATATCTGCAAGGGAGGGGAGAGCTTTAACCCAAGTTCCGCCCACTTTTGTCGCTGATGCAATTTTTCACGCTACCATCTTTCATCCCCTATATCGACATCATCATTACAGTGCAGCCATGAAGAGAACGCAATATGCCTGCGATCAGTGTAGAAAGTCAAAGAGGGGCTGCGACGCTCCCCCCTTGGACATTCCGAGAAATATGGATCCTCTCCGCGATGGCAAGATGATTGTAGGCGAGAAGCGTAAGACCCCGCTTCAGCAGTTCAGTTGGTGATAGCGCTGACATCTGGTGTAGCACCTCTAGCTCAATCGTCACCTTGTTCGTACTGCACAAAGACTCATAAGAAATGTACCATGAATTGGGCGTGGACGCAGATTCAGATCTCTTATGCTCTTGCTGCGGCTGCGCGGGGTGAACCAGGTATTGAATGCATTGTCCCCTCGAGGCGGGATTCAACTTCTACACGACGAGAGTCGACATCAACAGAGAATACACGCGATACACCGAATTCTATTGTTCCAGATGATAACACTTTTGATGCGCAATCAGCAGCGCAATCTTTTCTTTCGCAGTCTCTTCCTCCAGTGCCGGCCTTTTCGGAGATCGACACCAGTCTAGACGTCCCCTCATTTCTCGACAATTCACTCGATGCGCTACCATTTGACTTTGTTCCTGAACAAACAGAGCCTATTGACTCTAATTTCTACGGCATTCAATTCAAGGATCTCACTGCACCTGAGGAACCGCTAAGCGAACCATGGGAATTCTTCAAAGACTCGACTGTCCCGCCTGAACTTCAATTCGACGCTGCATCAATGTCGCAGTTCCCCACCGTTAGTCCCACGGAACCTGCACAGTCTCTCATCGCAGTCAGTCCGAACAATGAGAAAGACTGGCGGAGAACGAAAAGACGTCGTGTGTCGACTACATGGAGCGATACGCAGAGTAGTTCGTTGTCGTCCTTCACTATGGATCAGTCAATGATGACAAAGTCTAACAATCTGATGATCTCGACGAATCTGCTGCAGATTTATCACGATGTCTTGGAGCATAATTTATCGTGTTGGTTGAATGAAGTTACGTGTCCGTTTGGTCGGCAGCAGAAAACTGTCTCTCAGCCAGGAAATCTTGCGGAATGGGGATCGTCATGGACGAATCGAGTTCTACGACGCACTATGAATCTCGATCGCGTGGCTCAATCAACACAATTAATTCACATGACGCGACAACAAGACTCAGCAACCGCCAAGGCTCTTCATCTCTGTATCATGGCCTTCGCAACACAATGGGCTCAAAGTTCACGACGACACAGAGAACGATATCCCTCACTAGACGACATCGCAGAAGAGAATCCACTAAACGAGTACATGGACGACTTTAAAGAAGAATTCGATCGTCATCTTCAACGCAACATCTGGGATCAAGCACGCCGCGCTCTAGATGACGTCGCGGACGTAGAATCCTACCGCGTCGTCTGCGCAGAAATGATCTTCGGCCTTACCCAAAAACCTCTTGACCCTGAAGACACAGAGCACAGCGACGTCGACACATCAGGTTGTTTCGAGGACGTATACGACATGCAATCCGTCGCCGATGAAATCGCCAGCATAATCGAAAACGACGGCCCGCCCATTTTCATGGAGCGCGCGGCGCGAAAAATGCACACTTTAAAATACCGCTTTGACGCTGAGAAAAAGGGTCTCACTAAAGGCCGCAAGCGCGCTAATCTCGTGGCGTCAATGAGCAGCGAAGACGCGGGCACTGTGAGTTTGCTGTACTGGTTGACGGTGATGTTTGATACGGTTAGTTCGACGATGAGTGAGAGGCCGCTTGTTGTGGTGGATGCGAATAGTCAGCATGATGATGCGCGTGGTGACACGGATTGGAACGTGCCTCTGTTTATTCAGGATAGTCTTGAGAAGCCGCGTCAGAATGTGCATTGGCCTTGTTCGTATGAAGAGGCTGCTGAGGCGGTTACAAGATCTGCGCCGGTCAAGGTGTTGATGTTTCGACATGTAGCGTATCTGCAGAATTTACTGCGGCAGGGAGAGTCTGGGGAGAAGGTTGAGGAGTTTATTGAACGCTCCGCGAGGGTTTATCGCTACTGGAACACGACATAGTAAGTCTTCCTACCTCATTGATTTACAGGTACTAATTTGTGTAGTGGCACGTTCTTTAGAGAACTTCTTCAAAACTACAACTCCATCCCAGGCCGCATCCAAAGCTGGTTCATCTGCATCTGCGCCCACTGGAATCTCGGCGTCCTCCTCCTCGCCGATCTAATCCACCACATAGACGAACACGCCCTCGGCCTCCCCGCGCCCAGCCAATCCCGCTCCAACTGCAAATGGGTGATGCGGATCCGCGAGCGCAGCGCCCGAGAGCTATCGGACCTAGCGCGCGTGACCGCCCCGGACAACAGGACCTTCATCGTGCCCACGCTCTCAGAGTTTCACCACGCTATAAATCAGTGCATGATACTTACTGAGCCGTGGACGGTTATTTTGATACGCGCGTTTAGCAAGGCGGCGAATTATTGGATGGCGGAGGTTAATGAGCTGTTGCAGGTTGATAGGGCGGGGGAGGAGTTGGAGGAGAGGTTGGGG
>JAAQPG010000346.1:0-19808 GCA_013186905.1 Fusarium udum | reverse complement strand
TTATAGGCTAGAAGTGTTATTTGCAGTTAAGACTTGTGGCTAAGAGCTTATTCTAGCATAGAGAACCTAGCGAGCTGGACCTTTTGCTCCAGGCTTGTATAGGCTGGATCTTCAACGTGCTTGTGCTACTCAGCACGGAACAATGTTTTTCAACGCGGAATAGAGGTGAACAATAGAAAGCATAATAACAAATTAATAAGACCATCCATCCCAGATTGAGTAAAAAACGCTTATAGCCAGAAAGGGGGATATGGATTCATCGAGGCCATGATCTGATGCCGAAGCAATTCTGAGCATGATGATTGTTTGCCCTACCCTGGAATAAAGACTCTTCCGATGTAGCCCCCACTTGCTTGGCCATCCAAGTCAATTAAACACGGCTAAATAACTCCCCGGCTCGGCATCTAAAATCACAGCGGCTAAAGTGATCCACGGCGCATTCAACCCTGTCATTTTCACTAAAAAAAGCCACCAGTAACAAATGTCTAGCTCAACTGACACTGACCTCCTATCCCAACCCCAAAGTACGCCTCGTCATCCGCACCCCCAATAACCGACTCAACAAACCCGGTATTACCCGTCCCCTCAGGCCCAGGCGCACTCGTAGGATAACTCCAGAAGGTGCGCTCATGATCAACCCGAAACATCCACCGCTGCCCCCCCGTTCCCTTTGCAATAAACTCAACTACATACCCTATGTTCTTGTCGCGATACGCACCCGTGACTGGATTCTCGGAGGATGCGTCGTAGTCGTAGCGCTTACTGAGGATCAGAGAGTCCTGGGAGAAATCCTGCTCTTCGTAGGTGAGGACTTGGTTTGCTGCGCAGATGAGCTTGCCGTCGCGGTAGAGCCTCGCCATTGTGTATGGCTTACAGCCGCTCTCGGCTTCGGAGAAAAGACGCGTTATCTGCATCGCGTAGGGCCCGACCTGGGCGCGGAGATAGTATGACTCTGTCATGACTTTAGGCCAGGTGTCCAGTGTCCAGATTCGGTCCATACCGCCGTTTGCAGATGGACCGAGGACGAATCGCTCGGATGTTGAGTTGGCTCCAGAGGACAGAGATAGCTCGGCTTCGACAGTGGCTCTTCCCTTTGGACGGACAATGTGTGCGGAAGGACCTAGCTCAGGATTGGTCTCGAGACCTGAGTCCCCAGGTAGAGCTTTCAAATGCATGGTACCATCAACAACACCAGGCACAGCAAAGGCCAACATAGTCACAGAGCAGTCCCTAGTCACAGAGAATGAGACTTTGCCTCCGCTACCGGCATCCTCCCAAAGACCAGTGATGTGCCCATCTTCAGAAGTGACGGTTGAGTCTGGGAAGTACAGATCTCGGTGCCAGGTATGTCCATCAGGCCAGATGGCAAAGATCTGAACCGTGAAACCGCCGTGTTCCAGACCCCTAGCACTTCTGTTGATACCAATAGAGATAGCAGACTGGTCATCTTTGGAAACGCCGTCAAAGTACCAGAGCTCCCAGCCGGTTTGTGAGATTGCATCAACAAACTTGGCGAAGACATTGCCTGAGCCGGGTATGTAGGGTGAAGCAGGAATTGTGTCTGGAGATATCGATGTCTCGATATTGAGGTGAGACACAGTCTTGGCAGGCATTTTGAGTCAAGAGTATTTGGATTGAGCAAAAGAACTGCGTAGTGGTAATGATAGGGGTTGAAGATGCCGTGATTTGGAGCAAGACCGGGCCCTCGAGACTCTGTATACTCGATGAAGTGGATATCTTAGTAAGCTGTCCAAATCTGTATACATTCGGTCGCTTCTCGAACAAACCGAAAAAGTCCGGCCAATCTGACATGACTCTATCGCAGACTGTTCTGTTGTTCCGCCACCGAAATTGTCCGAGAAGGATTCCCCTGGCTCATCCAATAGAGCAATTCTATTCACTCGGAACAAGTGTATCACCAATTAAAGAAATTTGTGTTATCACGAGGCTCAGTCTATCTATCTAACGGTGAAGCAGCGGAACCGAATAACACCGACATCGTTATCATAAGTCTTTGAGTTCCTGATATAATGAACAGCACCTTTCTCTATCCTAATCAAAAGTTCAAACTCAACTGGTCAACTGCTCGATCAATCTCAACATTGCACAAAGAGACTATCGCTGTCTCCCATCATCTTTCCAACCTCTTCTACCATGTCCGACAACGAACCAATTGCCGTCATTGGCAGCGCATGCCGCTTCCCAGGAGATTCCTCCTCCCCCTCCAAACTCTGGGATCTTCTCAAAGCCCCCCGCGATCTGTTGACCAAGGTCCCCCCCAACCGCTACAACGCCGATGCATTCTACCACCCTGACTCCAAGCATCATGGTACCACCAACGTGCGCCACTCGTACTTCCTTAATGAGGACCCCACCAGCTTTGACAACAACTTCTTCAATATCCAGCCCGGTGAGGCTGAAGCCATCGATCCCCAGCAGAGACTCCTCATGGAGGTTGTGTATCAGGGGCTTTGCGCTTCTGGGCAGACTATTGAGGGGCTTCGTGGGTCACACACTGCTGTTTATGTCGGCGTTATGTGTGATGATTGGAGTGGGATTATCACCCGTGACCTGGAGGTGTTTCCACAGTATGGTGCAACAGGCATGGCACGAAGTATCATGTCGAATCGTATTTCCTACTTTTTCGACTGGCATGGCCCATCTATGACGATTGACACGGCCTGCTCATCGAGCTTGGTCGCTGTTCATCAGGCTATTCAGACTTTGAGAAGTGGAGAGTCTGAAGTTGCCATCGCAGCTGGTGCCAACCTGATCCTTACCCCAGGTATGAGTCCCAAACCTAGACAGTCAAGTGACGGATGACTGACCAACTAGGCATGTATGTTGCTGAGAGTAAGCTGTCCATGCTGTCCCCATCAGGTAGGTCCAAAATGTGGGATCAGGACGTAAACGGCTACGCCCGAGGCGAGGGTATCGCCGCCGTCGTGCTCAAACCTCTCAGCGCTGCGATCCGCGATAACGACCACATCGACTGCATCATCCGCGCCACTGGCGTCAATCAAGACGGCCGCACCCCGGGTCTGACCATGCCCAGCGCCACGGCCCAGGCAGACCTCATTCGAAGCACATACGCCCGCGCCGGTCTCGACATCAACAAGCCCCAAGACCGCCCTCAGTTCTTCCATGCTCATGGTACAGGTACACCAGCTGGTGATCCCCGTGAAGCTGAAGCGATCTATCGTGCGTTCTACTCGGATGCCATGGATGATAAGCTTTACGTTGGGTCCATCAAGACTGTGCTGGGTCATACCGAGGGCACGGCTGGTCTTGCGAGTTTGATTGGGACGGCGCTTGCGATCCAGAACAAGACTATTCCGCCCAATATGCACTTTGGTATTTTAAACCCCAAGATTAAGCCATTCTATGATAACCTGGAGGTTCCGACTAAAGCCATAGCTTGGCCCGAGACACAGAAGGGACAGCCTCGACGAGCTAGCATCAATAGTTTTGGTGAGCATCTTTTACTCCTGGCTTGTTGTGATTGCTGACAAGACTCTAGGCTTTGGCGGTACCAATGCGCATGCTATCATTGAGGCTTACGAGCCTGCCACTACAGATAGTGCCACTGGTCCGCTGTTCAGCCCGTTGACATTTTCTGCTTCATCCGAGTCATCTCTACGATCTCTGCTCTCCTCCTACTCGGATTATCTCAAGTCCAACCCCGAGCTGTCACTAAAAGACCTTGCATACACCTTACAAACACGACGCTCCACCCTCGCCTACCGCGTCGCCATCACTGCCTCCGACGTCGAGGATGCCTACACTCAACTCGACGCTATAGAGAACGGGGAGCAGTCCAGCACTATCGGTGTGCGCCAGGTCACCAAGTCTTCTCCCAAGATCATGGGTGTTTTTACAGGTCAGGGGGCTCAATGGCCACGCATGGGCGCAAGACTTCTCGAGGAGTCTGCATTTGCGTCAAAACGCCTTTCGGAACTTGATGAGGCTTTGTCAAGTCTTCCCAAGGATGATCGACCTTCTTGGAGCCTGCGGAAGATGATTCTTGCGGATTCCAAGTCTTCACGGATCTCTGAGGCTGTTATTTCTCAGCCTTTGTGCACTGCTGTCCAGGTTGTTTTGGTTGATCTTCTTCGACAGGCTGGCGTTGAGCTCTCTGGTGTTGTTGGCCATTCTTCTGGTTCGTGACTATCTCAATTATCATGTCAAGCACTAACACAGAGGCCAGGTGAGATTGGAGCTGCTTATGCCGCTGGGCTCCTTACAGCACAAGATGCCATCCGAGTCGCCTACTACAGGGGACTTTACGCCAAGCTCGCTCAGTCCCCCAACGGCCGTAAGGGTGCTAGTAAGTAAATGCAAAACCTCCATCAGAAGCTCACTGACCGAACTGCTCAGTGATGGCTGTCGGAACTACTTTCGACGATGCATCAGAGTTCTGTGAGCTCGATGCCTTCCAAGGCCGCATCCAGGTCGCTGCTAGAAACTCTTCCTCCAGCATCACTCTCTCAGGCGACGAGGATGCTATCGTTGAGGCCATCGAGACCTTCAAAGATGAAGGCAAGTTTGCTCGTCTATTAAAGGTCGACACTGCCTATCATTCGGCCCACGTCCTTCCCTGTGCCAGACCATACCTCGAGGCCATGGAGAGATGTCAGATCGATAGCACCAACCCCACTGCGACAAAGTGGTACTCCAGCGTCCATGATGGTCAGGTCATGTCTTCTGAACTACTGACTCCTCAGTATTGGGTTGATAACATGACCAGCGCTGTACTGTTTTCACCTGCTGTAGAGCACGCTTGGCAGGAAGGTGGCCCGTATGACCTGATCATCGAAGTTGGTCCTCATCCAGTGCTCAAGACCCCCTGCCTCGACACTCTAGAGGACATGATCGGAGATCGACCTCCTTACTCTGGTGTCTTGGGTCGCGGCAAAGATGATATCCAGCAGTTCTCCAACGGCCTTGGCTTCATCTGGACTCAGCTCGGCGCAGGATCAGTTAAATTTGAGCGTTTCGAGAATGCCGCATCCGACCCGAGGGCTATCCCGTCTTTCATCCATGACCTTCCCAATTATCCCTTCGACCATGCAAGACAGTTCATGTCCATGTCGAGGGTGTCTGGTTGGTATAACAGCATGCAGGAAGCTCCTCATCCCATTCTAGGCAGACGATGCCATGATCGCGAGACATCGCACACGTTTCAGTGGCGCAACGTGCTGAGCCCCAAAGAGATTCCTTGGCTGCATGGCCATCAGATTCAGGGCCAGATCATCTTCCCAGCTACTGGATACATATCTATGGCTGTTGAGGCCGTGAACACCATTGCAGAGTCAAAGTTGGGCCTTGTCACGATTGAGGATCTCCGCATTGGCCGAGCTCTTGCATTTAGCGATGATGATGCAACCGTTGAGTCGATGTTTGACCTAAGAATCATCAACCGTTCTGAAAAGGAGATAGAAGCTGAGTTCTCATGTTACTCCGGCCTTCCTCAGAATCACACTACAAGCATGGTTCTGAACGCAACTGCTCATGTGAAGGCTTCCCTCTCTGTACCGACTGCCCACAAACTCCCCAACATCAAAGTCGATGCCGTCAATCTTCGTGAGGTTGAAGTTGACAGATTCTACGATTTTCTCGGTCGCCTCGGATACAACTACTCCTGGCCCTTCCACGGTACCACCAGCATCCGCAGAAAGGCAAACTTTGCTACAGGTACTCTTGAGGATCAGTCTGGTTCTGAGTGGGAAGACCAGCTTCTCGTTCATCCTGGTATGCTGGATACTTCTCTCCAGACTACTTTCGCCGCGTTCTGCTGTCCAGGTGATGAGCGCATGTGGGCTCTTCACTTGCCAACCAGCTTCCGCTCCATCGTGATCAACCCCTACTTCACGTCCGCTGGTATCGGAAAGCAAAAGAGCTTCCAGTATCAGTCTGTCGCTATTCAGGAGAGGAAAGCTTCCAAGGTCGTCGTTGAGCTGAATCTGCTTTCTGAAGAGACTGGAGATACTTTTCTTCAGATTGAGGGCATGGAGCTCGTTCCTTTCTCACCTGCTACTCCAGAGAACGATGCTGTTTTGTTCTCCCGCTTTGACTATAGGCTTGCCAGCCCCGATGGCGAACTCACTGCTGCTGAGTATTCTTTCCGAGATGAGGACTACAAGATGGCACTTGACTCTGAGCGTATTGCTTTCTACTATCTTCGTCGGCTGGTTGAGACTATCACGCCCGAGGAGAAGGCCAACACTCTTCCTCACTACCGACACCTTGTGGACTGGGCGTCTCATGTTGTCCCTCAGGTTATTGACGGGCGCAACCCCCACATCCCATCTAGCGCCCAGAAAGATACACATGAAGACATTCAAAGCATCTTGAAGAAGTAATTTGCCGACTGGTGTTGCTAGAGGTATGGCTAACTGAGCACCAGGCACTATGAACGCGTTGACGTCCGTCTTCTCGAATCTGTTGGTGAAAACCTTCCGCAAGTCATTCGCGAAAGCGGCAACATTCTTGAGCACATGACAAAGGACGGTATGCTCGATGATGTTTACGAGGAAGGCTTTGGTCTTGATCTGGTGAACAAGTACATCGCGCACATGACAGCTCAGATTGCCCATCGATATCCTCGCATGAACATACTCGAGATTGGTATGAGCATTCGTCCCTACACCCATTGTTCGATCATACTGACATGCCTTAGGTGCCGGAACCGGTGGTTCAACCCGAGAGATCCTCCCCCGTCTTGGTTCCGCGTTCTCAACATACACCTACACCGACGTCTCAGGCGGTTTCTTCGACACAGCGCAAGATCGCTTCCAAGACTTTGCCGAACGCATGATTTTCAAAACCTTTGACATGAACATCAGTCCTGGTTCTCAAGGCTTCACTGAGGGAACATATGATCTCGTGATCGCCTCCAACGTCCTGCACGCCACTCTCGAGTTAGAGGACATGATGAAGCATGTCAGAAGTTTCCTTAAGCCCGGCGGTTTCCTCATAATTCTTGAGACTGTAAACAATGACTGTTTACGAGTCGGTTTACCTATGGGTAGTCTTCCTGGTTGGTGGCTCGGTGCGGAGCATGGTCGACGTTGGGGTCCTACCCTTACGCTGCCGCAGTGGGATTCTTTGCTTTGGAAGTGTGGTTTTGGCGGTATTGACACTACGACGCCGCCTGTTCACAAGATCCTTCCTGGTCATGTTTTCTGTGCTCAGGCTCTTGATGAGCGTGTTGAGATTCTTCGATCGCCGCTGAGCCACCTTTCCGACCTTCCTGAGACCAAGTCTACAGAGCTGGCTATCGTTGGTGGAGAAACACTCAAGGTTCATAGGATGTGCGAGCAGATTTCTCGACGTCTCAAGCCCAAGTACGCCAGCATCGCCCGCTTCAACTCGATTGAGGAGCTCAACACCAGCGGTCTTGCAGACTCTTGCACTGTTGTGTCTCTCACTGAACTCGATGAGCCGTTGTTCGCCAACATGACCTCCGGCAAGCTGGAAGCCCTGAAGACGCTTTGGAAACAGGGTGGAAGTATCCTCTGGGTTACTTCTGGTGCTCGAGATGAGAACCCCCACTCCTACATGACCACCGGAGTTGGTCGTTGCATGCGCTTCGAGTACCCCAACATCACTCTCCAAGCTCTCGACATCAAGGCCATGACGGACCGCACTCCAGAGCTCATCGCAGATCATCTCCTGAGGCTGGAGCTATTGGACAAGTGGTCCAAGGAACTTCGCCCTGAGGAGTTGCTCTGGTCTTTGGAGCCTGAGATTTACATTGACGATGATACCAGTATCGTTCCACGACTGTATCCCTACGAGACTGGAAACGCCCGATACAACGCTGATCGTCGTAGTGTCGTCAAGGATGCTAAACTTGAGACTGACAGGGTTATTTTCGCCGAGAATGAGGGCAAGTGGGAGGTTCAGCATGCTTCGCCCCTTCATATTCCCCAGGAGCTGCCGTTCGCTTCTAAGCTGAAGACCATTCGCATCACGCACTTCTCGCCTGCTTACGTCAACTTTGCTTCGGGTCTCAGTCTGATGGTTTGCGTTGGAATTGACACAGCTTCTGACGAGCAAGTCCTCGCTGTCTCTCACATTGCCGAGTCTCCTGTTTCTGTCCCTGCGGATTGGTGTATTCCTCTTGGAGAGCTTGATGCAGCTGATACGCTGGCCAACGTCTCAGCCTTCCTGATTGCCTCTAGCATTCTCAAGCATGTGTCCACCGAGGAGACTATTGTTATCCATGGCGCTCCTTCTCATCTCGCTTCAGCATTGGAAGGTCTCGCTAAGGAGCATTCTGTCACTGTCTTCTTCACTACGTCCGACAAAGCAAGCACAAGGGAATGGCAGTATATCGACAGTTACTTGCCTGAGCGAGTCATCAAGGCATCTATCCCCAGGTCAGCCACTAAGTTTATCAACCTATCGCAGGATGTCAATGCCAAGGAGACCAGCCAAGCCATCTCTGCATGCCTTCCCCGCTACTGCGAGACCATCAATGCAGAGAAACTTTTCGAGTCGGGCAAGCTGATTCGCAAATCCGTGTCCAAGGAAGACGTTTCCATTGTATTCAACAGAGCCTTCTATGAGGCCAAGTCGCTCTCAAGCACAGCTATTGACGCAAGCCTGATCTCCCTGGAGGACATTTCTGGTGTCAGTGCAGCTGAAGTTCGCTTCGCTGTCGTAGACTGCGCTGTGTCTTCCATCAAGGCCTCTGTTCGTCCTATCGACGATGGGAGAATCTTCCAGGCTGACAAGACATTCCTTCTCATCGGTCTATCTGGTGAACTTGGTCAGTCTCTTTGCAAGTGGATGGTTGAGCAGGGAGCTCGAAACATTGTTCTTACCAGTCGTCGTCCCAATGTTTCTCAACACTTCCTTGACGAAATGGCTACAATGGGTGCTACAGTCAAGGCTCTTCCGATGTAAGTACACACTTCACCATCACAGGATCTGATACTAAAATCTCCAGGGATGTTACCAATCGCGACTCACTACATGCATGCGTTCAAACTATCCAAAACACAGTTCCCCCCATCTCAGGTGTCGTCAACGGCGCCATGGTTCTTCGAGACGCGCTCTTCGAAAAAATGCCCTACGAAGACTTCATGAAAGTCCTAAGCCCCAAGGTCCTCGGCTCCCAACTCCTTGACGAGATATTCTATGACACCCCCCTCGACTTTTTTATCTTCTTCTCCTCCACCACCGCCGTTATGGGCAACAGTGGTCAGAGTAATTACATCGCTGGCAACATGTTCATGAACGCCCTCGCAGCACAGCGTAAGAAGCGCGGTGTCGCCGCTTCATCCATTGACATCAGTTCCATCATCGGTCTTGGCTACGTCGAGAGGGCTGAGGACCTTAGTGAGGATACTTTCATCAAGATGGGTTACAAGCCTATGTCTGAGCAAGATCTACAGAAGTTGTTTGCTGAGGCTATTGTTCTCGGAAGGCCGGAGTGCGATGAGGTTTGTGAGCTTGTGACGGGCGTTACGCCTATCTACACTGATGCTCAGGCTAGTGATCAGTACTTGAAGGATGTCAAGTTCGGTCACTTCCTTTTGGAGCGCTTGGATACGCAGGCCTATACTGGGAAGACATCTACTGTGCCTGTTAGGGTGCAGTTGGCTGATGTCAAGACCAAAGCCGATGCTGTAGCTATTATCAAAGGTATGCTTTCTTTACTAACTCGAGTGATCATTGCTGACCTTGAAAGATTCCTTTATTGTACGACTTCGACGTGTTTTGGCTGTTGGACCAGATGAGATCATCAACGAAAAGGTCACTCTAGTCGAACAAGGTGTTGACTCTCTGATGGCTGTCGAAGTCCGCTCCTGGTTCATCAAAGAACTCGACGTCGACATTCCCGTCCTCAAGATCCTCGGCGGAATGTCCGTTCCCGACCTCATCGAAGAGTCCCTCGACCTAATTTCCGACACTATCCTCGACGTATCATCCCTCGAAGCCGGCAGCGCTCCAACCCAACCAACTAAGCCCGCCCTCCAAACAACCCGCGTCACACCCCCCGAGAGCTCTCACGACACAAGTGACGATAGCAAGCAGCAGACCGGCTCAGACTCCTCCCACTCACCAATCGACACACCCCTCACATCAATGGAAATCCAAGAACCTGCTAAAGCGGAAGACAGTACGGACAACTCCACTCCCCTAAAGACCTTTCCTAACGAGCTGTCCAGCATCATGTCCTACGGTCAAGCAGGCTTCTGGTTTCTAAACGATTACCTCGTCAACAAGAGGGCGTTCAACATGGCCGTCATGTTGAAGCTCACGGGCCAGATCCGCGTGCAGGCTCTGGAGAAGGCTGTGAAACTTGTTGCGGAACGGCATGAGATTTTGAGGACGAGGTTCTTTTGGGGTGATGATGGTGATGAGAGGACGCCTTTGCAGGGCATTAACCCGGCGGATCTCAAGTTGACGACGAAGAAGGTCGTTGATGAGGGAGAAGCGGAGATGGAGTTGAAGAAGCTTCATGATGAGGAGTGGGATTTGAGTGGCGGTGAAGGAGTCAAGATCACTTTACTGTCGTTATCGGATAATGTTCATTTTCTTTTATTGGGTATGCACCACATTTACATCGACGGATACAGCTTCAGTGTGTTCTTCAAGGACCTCGAAGTTGCTTACACAAAACACTCTCTCCCTTCCCTTCCAGTCGAGTCACAGTATCGATCTTTTGCCCTTCAACAGCAACAGATGTATGCGAACGGCGATCTCACTAAGTCTATTGAGTACTATCGACGAAGTTTTCCCAAAGAGTTCACGCCTATTCAGCTTTTCCCCTTCGCTCTCACGCCCGCGAGACAGTTCGCCAACGACTATTCTCAACATGAGGCCAAGATTAGTATTGGTCCAGAACTAGCTACCAAGGTTCGACAGCTCGCACGCGTCAATCGCTCAACTTCCTTCCATGTCTACCTCGCGGCCTTGGAACTTCTTCTCTTCACACTCCTCCCCAACGCAGAGGAAGTCTTCATTGGTATCGCCGACGCCAATCGCGGAGATAAGAAATTCATGGGCAGTCTCGGCTTCTTCCTAAACCTCCTCCCTCTACGCTTCCGACGAAAGAGGCGCGGTACTCAACTCAGCTCCATCATCCAGACTGCCCGCGACACAGCATACGGAGCACTTCAACACTCCCAGCTACCCTTCGACGTTCTTCTTCGGGAACTAAACGTTCCGAGATCTGACAAGTACACGCCTATCTTCCAGGTCTTCATGGACTTTAGGCAGGTAGTTCAGGAACGATCGTCGTGGGGTGGCTGCAAACTCCATGGGGAGAAGTGGCATAATGCTGGGACGGGATATGACATTACTTTGGAGGTTAACGAGAATATCACGACTGATACTCTTTTGGGTCTGAGACTTCAGAAGCAGCTTTACTCTGAGAAGCACACTGCGCTTCTACTTCGCTCGTACTTAAGTGTGTTGGAGTACATGGTTCAAGGGACTAACAAGGCTGCTGATGCTGCGCCGCCGTGGTCGAAGGATGATATCCAGGTCGCGTTAGATGCCGGAAAAGGTAAGCCACTTCCATATTCAAGCTCTGCGATGCCCTGCAGGGGGTACTAACTATCATATTAGCACCCGAGGTCCTACCAAAGTGGCAGTCAACAATCAGTCATCACATCGACCAGATCATCCAAACCAACTCTACCAAAGTCGCTCTCAAGGACGGTAACGGTGCCGTGCTCGCATACGAACAAATGGGCAAGCGCGTCAACTCCATCGCCCAAGCACTCATCGATGCGGGAACTACGCAAGGCACAGTAGTCGGAGTATTCCAAGAACCCTCCTCCGACTGGATCTGCTCCCTTCTCGCCATCTTCAAAGCTGGAGCAGTCTACGTTCCTCTCGATCTACGCAACTCCATTCCTCGTTTAGCTAGCATCGTCAAAGCCTCTCGACCTTCGCTCATCATCACGGATCACACGACTGATGACAAAGTTGAGCTCATTGGTGCCAAGTTCATCACCCATCTTCAGCTATCCAAGGTGGTCGATCAGGAGTTCAAGGAGCCTAACCGTGCAAAGGCTGGATCTCTCGCTGTCATTCTTTTCACTAGTGGCTCTACAGGTGAACCAAAGGGTCTCATGATGACGCATACCAATCTCATGTCCTACGCCGAAGTATCAAGCAAAACCTTCTCCAAGCCCAATGAAACACTGGTGGTGTTGCAGCAGAGTCCGTTCAGCTTTGACTTTTCACTTGATCAGATCACGGCTGCTTTGGCGAACGGTGGATGTCTTTGCATCGTGCCAGCGAGCAAGCGAGGCGATCCCGATGAGATCAGCAAGATTATGGTCAAAGAGGGTGTTACATACACTACTGCTACACCTTCTGAGTATGACCTGTGGTTGCGATACAGTACCAGCACTCTACGGCAATGTACCTCGTGGAAGTACGCTTTTTCTGGCGGTGAGGCGATGAGCCACAAGCTAGCCCGCGAGTTCGGAACGTTGAACCTGAAGAACCTTCACGTCTTCAACGGCTATGGACCAGCCGAGACAACAATCCTCTCTCATCGCATCGACCTCCAGTACACAGACCCTGATCTTCCAGATCCCCTTCCAGCAGGTTACCCCATGCCTGGTTTCTCAGTCTGCATCGTCGATGAGAAGATGCGCCCTGTTCCTCTTGGTGTCCAGGGCGAGATTGTCCTCGGTGGTCCATGCATCGTCTCTGGCTATCTCAATATGCCTGACTCCACCAAAGACAAGTTCTTGCCGGATACCTTCTTCGGAACTAGTGGAAAGGTGTACCGTAGTGGAGATCGTGGTCGTCTGTGCCATGATGGTTTGCTGTTCTGTGACGGCCGTCTTGAAGGAAGCAACATGATCAAACTTCGAGGTTTCCGCGTTGAATTGGATGAAGTAGAAAAGACTATCATCAGTCATTCTGCCGGCGCACTCTCTCACGCAGTAGTTACGCTGCGAGGTACTGAGGAAGGTCGCTACCTAGCAGCTCATGTTGTCTTTGCTCCCGAATTCCCAGAGCACAATCGAGAAAGCATCATGAAAGCCCTTCTTCAGGCGCTTCCTCTTCCTCCCTACATGCGTCCTTCCGTCTTCCAGGTCCTTTTCGACATTCCACGAACAGCTCATCTCAAGATCGACAGAAAGGCCATTCAAGAAATGCCCGTCCAGATCTCTGCCTCCCACGACTCTGGAACCCTGACTGTTGCTGAACAAACACTCAGTGAGCTGTGGCGCCGAGTCTTGCCTCTTGACCCTGGGTCCTTTTCTCCCGAGTCTGACTTCTTCCTAATTGGAGGCAACTCTATTCTGCTGGTGAAGCTGCAGGCGTTGCTGAGGCAGACTTTCAAAACGGCGCCGAAGCTTGTTACCCTCATGGGCGCTAGTACTCTTGGTGCAATGGCTGTTGTTCTTGAGAGCTGCGGACCTGTTGGTGTGATAGATTGGGACCGAGAGACTGCGCTACCAGATGACCTTCGAGGTGGTGTGACACTGCGCCCTGTGAACAAGATCACCGACATCACAGTCCTCCTTACTGGTTCCGCGGGTTACCTCGGTCGTCATCTCGTACCTGCACTCGTCAAAGACCCTCGAGTTACACGAGTCCATTGTCTGCTCCGTTCCGTGAACAACGAGAAGCTGAGTACAAGCTCAAGCAGCAAAGTCAGAGTTATCGAAAGCGACCTGTCGAAGCCTAACCTAGGTCTTTCTGCATCGACCTACTCTCGTCTTGCTGAGGAGACAGATGTCATCATTCACTCTGCGTCTAATCGGTCCTTCTGGGACAGATACGAAGTTCTCAAACCGGATAACCTGGACTCCGTCAAAGAGTTGGTCAGATTAGCCGCTTCTTCTGGCCGCTTGATACCATTGCACTTCTTGTCATCTGGAGCTGTCAATATTTATGATGGAGATGGTGTTCCGCCACCGACTGATGGAAGTGATGGTTACGTGGCTACAAAGTGGGCTTCAGAGACATTCCTGCGAAACGCCGCTGGTTCAATCGGCCTTCCAGTCTACGCACACCGTCCCACCGTGAGCAGTACGGCGCAAACCAAAGCTGACCAAGCGTCGATCGTCAACGAACTCTTCAGCATCGTCAAGTCCCTTGGCGTCCGACCATCTTTCGAGGGAGTCACCGGCTCAGTGGATGTACTTCCTACCGGTGACATTGTTACGGCCATTCAAGACTCTGTCTTGGGCTCGACTGTTTCGGGAGAAGGATACAACATCGTGCAACATGAAGCACATCAACGCGCTTTCGTGGAGGATTTCGCAGTCGTTGTGCGTGCTGACAATAGTATGAACAAGCTTCCTAGTATTTCTATCTTAGACTGGTTTGGTAGCGCAAAGAAGGCTGGTTTTTCTTATTTCCTTGCGTCTCAGAATTTGGTCATGGGTTCGGGTGAGGGTCACTTAGTTTCAAGGCGTTGATTCGGTTCCATTTCAACACTTTATTTCTTTTGTTAGGTCCGGTACCTATTTAGACTGTAGTAGTTCGTTATAGGCCAAGTTCACAAGGAGACATGTTTCATAAAGTCTGGTTATATGGATTCCATCCAACGAAAAGCATCCAGGCCACTATCTTATAAAAGAGACTTGTTTGAACGTACAACATTGAACAATAACTCTTGCCAGCATCACAGTCTAACCTACTACTTAACAACCACCTCGTGACGAGCTAGCGGTATCAAACATTAAACTCAGTAACAAGTATCCCAAACTTCTGCTAAATTACCCAAATATTTCAATCACTTAGGATCAAGGCCTAGAGTTTTCTTTGCTCTGCTAGCCTCTTCACCTTTAAAGTAGCTAGTAGTTTTATTAGTCATCCAACTTTAACATCTTAACCGTTAAGCACTCACTGGATGAGAGATATCTATCCCTTATTAAGCAAGAGGTTTATTAAAATGCTCATGCATCGAGCGCTTTACCAATTTCGGGTCAATCGTCGGCTTGCTAGGCTTGTCGACCGTACGTCTTGCCAGGTTCGGGTGATCCGTTGACTTATCGTTCTTTGGATCAGTGGCCTTCTGTTAAGCAGCAAGTCTTATGATTGGCAGCATATTAGTTGGGGCTCCCTAGTTATCTAATTGGGGGTATTTACTTACCCTTGAACTGCTCCAAAGAGGAGGCAAGAAAGGATGATGGACTTGAATATCAACATTGTTCTTCTCAATGAGATTTTTTAAAGCAGTCCGGGATCAGTGTTGCTGTTCTTAAGATGATTCATTTCCCGTGGTTTATCATCTTTATGTATAATATAAGGGGTTACATGTTCTGACCCGTATTCTTGGTGCCCTGCCTATAGTTCACCGGGGTTTTAATAGAGTTTACAAGTTGCACCACGTAGTCGGGTAAGGCGGGATTTTAGCTTCGGCACTTAGGTACTATCAGCCGCTAATTAAAATGTCAATACGACCCGATTATTTTTCTAAGTTCTATCTGCCGGAATAAGCTCTTAGCCACAAGTCATAGCCGGCTTTCGACAAGTACTACTTACTGGCTTCCAAGGGGTTGGGGATGGAGATCGGTACCAAAAACATGTATTTCCTGATGCTCCGTCCTCCTGCAGTACGGTCACAAACCCCCAATAGCAACAATTTACCATCTCAAGCCTCAGCTGTATTTTGCTATTATAGGCCTCTAGCCACTGGTTTATACAAGTCACAGGTTATTGAAGTGCGCTGTATCCGAGTCTCTACTACAATGTAAGTGACATCCAATTTCTCAAAGTCAATGCGCATGTGAGCCGTCCCAACGGGCCTGGGTATATGCCTGCAGCTTTATGTAACGGTAGCAGCGGCTCATACCCCATAATTTGCCGCTCCCAAAGTATAAATCTTTCTCGGCTCTATTATTTCGCCTTACGGCCGTTATCCATAAGCTGCTCCCTTTCTAGACGCTCGTTCGCCTCGTGTTAATAATATGAGCTAATATTATAAATGTAGGATTTGGAACAAGTTAATTAATTACCTGATAAAGAGCACACACTTTGTCTTCCATATCACACTGATTATTGCTACTCCATAAGCCAAGTGACCTCAGCCTCTCCGCGCTCAGGCTTGTTGAGCTTGGGCCAAACAGTTCTCGGGCTATTATTCGATCCTTGGAAGCTTCCAGTGCCGCAAAGGAGTGGGCGACGTTACTGCTGGTAGTAGTATCACAGAATCAGACAAAGCGCCATCAACCAGCGACACACAGGAGTACGTTTGACAAGATTGTTCTAGCATTTGAAAAGAATTGCCACCCTATTCTCCCTGAAACTCATTCGCAAGAGCAGCTTTGGAATAAACAAGCCAAGTCTCCCTTTTGGAACCAGTCACGGTCCTTCTCCCAAGCATGGACAATAATGTCTCTTCCAACCTCAATAACTCTCTCGTAGTTCTCACGCCCCCACGCTGGGAAGTCAGTAGTTACGCAAACAAGATACGTTCCAATGTGTATAGCGGTCCGAAAAGCAAAGTCTTCCCTAATATCTCCATATCCTTCAACAAATCCTTCCATCATCCACAGTCCTGCATCGATGGACTTGTATAGCCACAACGCGTACATCTCGGCGATCATTTGCCCGAAATCTACACTGGGCAGACCTAGTTGCGTCATTTCCCAGTCCACAACGAATACTGGAATGTTCGTGCCTTCTTTCAGAGCAGCATTGGGGAGAACAACACTATTCAAGTCAATTTATAAGTCATACGGAAGGATAATGAACTTACTTTCCGGTCCAAAAGTCTCCGTGGATAATCTGGAGCTTATCCTTGTCTTTCTTTTCTGCGGCGGCCATCTGCTCTACTTGCACGAGAGTCTCCTTCGCATCATTTAGTATCCTTGGATATTCCTTAATTCGCGCATGAAGCCATGCGTAGTTCACCATGTGCCTCACAGCTTGACCAAACTCGTTTTGGGCGACGAGGTCTCGATGCCTCACTTGTTGAGCACTCCATGTGGCAAAATCGCGTAGCCATCTGCCAATTGCCTTTCCAAGCTCCTGGCACTGGGGCTTGAAGGAATCTGGCGTTGGAGAGCCATAGTTTTGAATGGCATAGTCCTTCAAATGAATACCATCCGACATAAACTCCAATATCTGAGTGGGGCTCGCTTGGTCTAAATGGTATAGCTCTGGTGTTCGTACAACGAAATTATATGCTTCTTTCGGTAGATTGTCGACTGATGAGACGCTCGACAGCATCTTGAGAGTCTCTGTCTCAATAACGCAACGGAGTGGAGGAAGCGCAAACTCTGGCTTGGAAGCCATTTATGGTTCTCCATGCTTGACTAGGACCTCCGTCTCTCCATTATCCAGAGGTTTCACGAGTTTCGCTTTGTAAATCCAGTTGACAGATCCACCCGTGATCTTCTCCAGCTTTGAAACCTCAAACTTGGTGCCCTCGAGAACTTTCCGGACTTTTGCGTCGATATCAGGGTGTGTTGATGTCATGTTAATAAAGGGACTTTTTACAGCAGATTTTCAAAGTCTGGCAGAAGTAGACTGCAAAAAAACTTAATTTCCAGCGGTTTTCCTATAAAGATGGTCGTTAGTGATCAGCAGTCAGCATTATGCCAAGTATTACCACTGACATCATCTGACGGTGTTCAAGCCACAATCGAATTGTCACATGCCGCGCTGAAGACCAGGATAGATTTTCGAAACGAAGAGGTCTATTCTAAGCATTCTATACGTCTATCGCTAATCTATCTCATTAAGTCTAAGCCATAAGTTCACACTACCGATTGCCTAAAGGTGAGTAGCATCCTCCTTAATCTTAGCCATCATTCGCTGACCAATCTCACCATCAACCTTGCTAAACATAGCAACAACAGCTTCCCTCAGAGGAGCAGGTGTACCAGCCAAGCTTCCAACAACATTGCCCACAAACTTCTCCTTCTCAGCATCATCAAAGACTCTCCTCCACAGATCCCTAGGCTGAACAAAGTCCTCGTCATCGACAGGGATCTCGTTCAGACCGAGCAGTGCGTTGGCAGCAATACGCTCGTGGTGTGTGATCTGAGTGATGGATTGAGTAGTCACGCCGGGGCTAAGAGTGCTTCGAACGTAGTTGGGGTCGCCGCCGTAGTTCTTGGTGGTGGTGATGCCGTCGCGGACGAAGGGGGCGTAGACGGGTGCGATAGGGCGGTTGGGGGGAAGTTGGGCGTAGTTGGAGCCGAGGCGGTATCGCTGGGCGTCGGGGTAGGCGAACATGCGAGCCTGAAGCATAGGATCGGGGGTCATGGCGATACCAGGGACCAAGTTCGATGGTGAGAAGGCAGCTTGCTCAATCTCGGCAAAGTAGTTCTCAGGCTATTATCCATCAGCATTTGGGTCATCCTTATCTTACAGGGATAAACTTACGTTCTTGTTCAAGGTCATCTTTCCAACCTCAATCAAAGGAAACTTCTTATGAGACCAAATCTTGGTAATGTCGAACAAAGCCCGACCAAAAGTCTCAGCCCTTTCAGGCTCCATGATCTGAACATACAACTTCCAGACAGGGTACTCGCCACGAGCAATAGCATCCCAGAGATCCTCAGTATGGTAATCAGCATTAGCACCGGCCTTCTTCTCAGCCTCTTCGGCGGAGGCAAAGCTTGTGTGGCCAGTCTCGGGACGGAAGTGGAATTTGCAGTATCGGGGACGGCCAGAGCTGTCGATGAGCTTGAAGGTGTGAACGCCGAAGCCGGTGACGCGGCGGATGGAGTCGGGAAGACCGCGGCTGCCAAAGAGATGCATTAGGGTGTGTACGCTCTCGGGTTGGTTGACGTGAAAGTCCCAGAACTAAGAACATTAGGCCATGTAGTGACAGGACCAGACGCAGGCAACTCACCATGGTAGCATCGGGTCGGTTGGTAGCGGGGTGTCGCTTGTGGCTTCGGTTCAACGAAGGGAATCGCATAGGATCGCGAACGAAGAAGACAGGCTAGTCAGGTCAGTACAAGAACTGCCATCAATCACAGGATCGAGACTTACAACATGGTTCCCGACAATGTCGTAGTTTCCTTCCTCAGTAAAGAACTTGACAGAGAAACCTCGAACATCGCGAACAGTATCGGCACTGCCCTTCTCACCGCCAGTAGTACTGAGACGGAACAGAACCTGGGTCTTCTTGCCAGCGGTGTCGAGGAATTTGGCGCAAGTCAATTGAGCGATTTCAGGGTTTGTGACTTCGAATTCTCCCCAGGCACCAGCAGCTTTGGCGTGGACGACTCTACGATATTTGTTAGTTGAGTAGGGTTAGTAGTTCGATGGCTAACGTACCGTTCAGGAATGCGCTCTCGGCTGAAATGGGCCAGAGTCTCAAGGAGAAGGGTATCACCAAGAGTTGTGAGACCACCGCCGCCATAGACGGGTAGGGTAGTGCTCACTGAAGGGTCGCGAACAGGCTGACCTATACCAGTTAGACTGTGCCACTAGATTGCAGTGTCAGACGTACCCTCGGTCAAAGTATACACAGGATTAGACATTTTGAAAGCTTGCAATTGAACGTGATAAAGAAGAACAATAGTTTCAATGACGAGAAAGAAACGAGGAAATTCCCCAGCCTTAAGATAAATTTTCCACTTCTCATTACGGCATCGTCAATGCCGAGCCCGCCCCGACAGATAAGAAATGGATCTCATCTCTGCGGGCCTCTCTTCCAAGATTTCGATAAGATAGAGGTTATCGCGAACAATCCCCATGCAAGCCCAATCACAGCACATACTTTTCTAAGCCGCAATCTTTGCCAGTGGATCGGTGTACCCGGTAGTATGTATTACTGCTTGCGGCTAGTGCACTCCCTGCCGAAGAGCCGCTAAAACTGGACCCCGAGCGTACGGAAGGCCAAATCGACA